>JADLZK010011511.1:0-275679 GCA_015847255.1 Hyparrhenia diplandra | reverse complement strand
CACCATGTACATGTATTTTTCGTTTCTTCAAGTCCTCAACCCGAGGGGGAGCTCATGAGCCTCGTCCCTTCGCGGCTATAAAGGGGAGGCCCCCCGCGGGTTGAGCGAGGTTCCACACCTAGCTTCATAGCACACACTCACACACCCACTTTCGATATTGGCACTTGCCTCAATCACGAGAGACTTGGGAGCCCTCTCCCTCTCTCGATTAAACTTGTACTAGCCCGATACGGCGTTTGAGCTCGGATAGTGATCACCACTGGACTAGGGTGCGCGATTTGTCCCGAACCAAAAGATAAATCCGTGTCATTGTCTCTAGAGCTAGGCCATCGAACCACGATAAATTTACATTCTTGTGGCGGTGGTATTAGACCACGACAGGTGGGTGCTATGCTCAAAGGAGAACCCAAATAGAGAATGGCTATGTCATTTACATATACAAGGAGCAAGTACTTCCCACATCCCTAAATATATATTGTTTTTGCGCTTTTCGAAAAAAAACAAATTTAACTGAATATATATTAAAACTATTAATATTTATGATATATAATTAATATTATTTGGAGATGCAAATGTTGCACATATTTTTTACAAATCGAGTTGCACTTACGACACACACCAACGACAACAGTTATGTATGAGCGGAGGGAGTATATATTATTATTATTCAAATGATATCTTATTTTGTTTCTTTTAGTGAAATGATGATGCAATACTAGCATGTGAATTGTATGCAAAATTTGTCTTGATTTAAGAGTCAAAGGTCGTATCTCATATGTTAGACTAAGATATCTTGGCTTATCTTCCAAGTAATCTGTTTTACGAGAGCATGTTTTTTATGTGGTGGTGCAGCTTCAAAGGATGACATTAGTCAGAGCTGCATCAATATCTTTTCTGAGATGCCACCAAGTTCGAAAGCGCAAGCAACTAAATTAATTTTCCATATATATATTGCCCCCGAGCCCGAATAATAATATCGTGTGGTTAGTTCACGACAAATGGGGACATAACGTCACGCTCGCTGATTCTTTCGCCGACCTTGACGTCTGCGCGAACATGTTTTCATCCCATCTCGAAATTAAAATCCAAGTTTCTTTTGCTTTGTTTCGTACGAAATCTCATTTTTAGGGAATTCGTGCGAAATCTGCTCGATCGGAAGATCACTTCCGTTCCATGTGACAACACGTTTGTTTATTTCCACGGGCTCTAATTTGACTAACAATTTTTGGGATTGAATTTTGCTTCTTGCATTGCTTGTTCAACTTCAAAGCACGCACGTACGGCCGGCGTGTCACCCTCATTGGTACCCATCAGCCTACGAAATTCGCTTCCAAGTTTTGCTCGGAAAATGCCGGCCAGAGAGCCTTTTCCTTGGGTGAATTCATTTGAACCCAGGAGGCCAGGAATTCAATTGCACGTGCACGTGTGACACGGTGACAGGCACGTGCAACTAAATTCAGAGTTCCTCTTGGTCCTGCCCGGCCTCATATGAATTCTCGGCACGCGCGTTGTAATGCATTTAATTAGTGTTTTAATTTCCACCTTCTAGCTGCTATCCGCACCGTCTCGTATTTTTCATATGTGCGTTTTATTTCGCGACCTGTGCCATCTCGTCTTGTTTCCCTTTCGTTCTTGTTGTCGAAAATTTAGTCCGTTATTTTTTGGGCATGTTTGGTACAAATTATAGATCAGCTTCACAGAGCAGTTGAAGTTGTTTTCCACCAAACGTTCTCCTCCCGCTCACCTTCATCGAAGAAGCTCCGGAAAATACGTCTCTGAAGCGTCGGGTGTCACGTGAAGCTGAAAAAACTAGCTTTGCACAACTTCATCCCGCTCGGATAGGGCCCACACGACCTTAGCCAGATTTCCCCGCCAACGTGGAGCAACGTCGTTGGATGTCGCAGCACGATTGTAGGAGAGAGGGCGTGCTTTCGGCCGGGGCCGAGCCGCATGGAGGTATGCGTCGCGAGAGCACGACTAGCGGGAGGGGCGTTGTCGCTTGTGCACGGCCGAGGGAGGCGACAAGGCCGCCAAAGCACAACCTCAAGGCGCGCTTTTGCCCGCTGCGTGGAGGGCACATGAAGGGGCGAGCTGGGCGAGTGATGGCGGCGAGAAGAGGAGACGGTTGGAGCGAATCGCTGGCACATGAGCAAGGCGAGCAGGAGAGACGAAGTTGCGTTGCATATTGGATGCGGGTCAGCGGGTGGATACGAGAGGCGACCGAATGGATAAGGCATGAGAGAGACTGAAATAGGAGAGAAAAAAAAAGAAGAATAATGGTACTATTGTCTTTTCATTCTTTTTTATCCTCCGAATGAATGTGTTTTTACCAAACAGCCTATATCAAAATAGTCTCAACTTCACCAGTTAGGGTCCCTTTGGTACACGGGGGAACCAAAGGAAAGGCATAGGAAACTTTCCTTTTACTACGCCGACGTCATGCCTCCTTTGGCAACGCAGATTGTTTCGAAGGAACGACAAAGGGAAAGGATTCGGCTCTCACCGCTCACGGAGGAAACGAAAAAAATCCGGTCGAAGCTCATTTTGAGCGCGGGAAACGAGCACGCGTCGGGTCGTTGTCGCCATCCGCCCGGGAGTGGTGTCCGTGGTCTTGCTGCTCCTCCTGGTCCGCGGCCGGGTGCCTGTGACCCCGACAACACCGAGAGGCGGCCGAGCTTGCACGAAACCGCCGCCGGGCAACCCAGCGCCGCGGGGCCAAGGCCGAGGTGGCCCCGCTGGTCGCGCGCCATCCGCCCGTGCTGCCACGGGAAGAGGGACAGGAGGGAGTGAGGGAGGGAGGAAAGAGAAGATCCAGGCCGAGAAAAAGGGGAGGAGCAAAGGCAAATACCACCGCAGACCTTGCAACGCCGAGGAGTTGAGGGTGCGGAGGAACGCCTGAGCCCTCCTCCCCCCCGCCTTGCCTCGCTGGGTCACCCGTCTGCGCCGGCCGCCGGTGGAGTAGGGGCGTGGGAGGCCCCAGCACCACCGAGAAGGAGGCGGCGGCGGAGGATGCCTGATCTCACTGGAATCTGCGGACTCATCTCTAACTTTCCTCTGGGACGGAGAAAATGAGTGGGCAGTTATTAATGAGGATAGGATTGAGCACAGTATAGGAAAGGTTCCAGAGGAAGCACAGTACAGGAAAGGTTCCGGAGGAAACGAGTGGCCTTCCTTTCCTACGCATCTCGATTCCTATGCCTTTCCTTTGGTTCCCCGTGAACCAAAGGGGGCCTTGCTGTTTTTCAACCTAAAGCTATTAAAAGTTGCTTCACTAGTGAAGTTGAGCTATACCAAAACAAGCCCTTTACCTAAAAAGTCCATATATCCTATGCAAACCAATATTTTTTTTTTTGCACAGGATATTGGTTTGCATAGGATACGCTCCCATCTAATTTTAGCTAGGAAAGTTACAGGTTCCACCATTTTTGTATAAATTTGATGCAACTATTCTAGAGCATCTGGTACTACAGAAACGGTGTCACGTTCGAGAAAGGCAGAAAGGAGAATCCACCGTCTCTACATCGTGTGGCATTTCTGGAAAATTATTTGGTTTCCCTTAGCTCAGTTGTGGCCAATAACACATCTTTTTCAGCTAAAGGCAAATCATCCAGTCTCTTTCGAATATCTCAATGCCTCTCCTAGAAGATAATCTTTTTGTGATATATAAGAAGTATCCTCAGATGGAACCTCCCCTTGGATGAACAAAATTACGAAGGGATGGTAACTATGACTATATCAAAAGAAAACCAACATGTTTTGTTCCTAGAAATCAACGGGGTGTTGTGGTCTTCTCACGTAAGCATCTCCAAGAATGCCCACAAGACTATTTTTAGCGCGGAAGAAGGAACCTGACGGCTTCGCGCAAGCAGGAAGACTGGCGGTGGCGCTAGGACCTGCGAGCACATATATGCGCGTGGAGGGGGGAGGTTTGCCAAAAAAAAAAAAATGCCAAGTTGGATGCCAAACTGTTGAGTGCCATTTTTTTTTCTTGGAATGACAAGTTGCAATGACAAGCCCTTGAAATATGCAAAGCCCTCTTGTCCTTGCCATGTCGGCAGTACGCAAATCTCTCCTGTCCTTCGCGAGACCTATTTTCAATCAAATTGCCTAAATATTGTTCGAGCACTTATGGATAGTAACTTAAACCGATCCGCCGGCTGCTGGTACTTCGTAGAAGAAGCAAACGTGAGCTTCTTCTAGGTTTTCTCAGTCTCAAAATGCCACCGAAGTGGTAATGGAGTGACCCTTGATTTGGAATAGTTTAATATGAAAGCGTTTTCTCTTGGATGTCCTTACAGCAGAGAGGTTTGGCATATTGTGCTCTTTTTTTTTTTTGAAACGAACCGGCAGAAGAGCTGCCCGCTATATTAAAAAGGAGATGATATTGTGCTCTCTAGGTTGCACCTTCTTACCATTGTCTCGGTGGCGGAGGAGGAATTCATGGTTTGGTGGTTACACATCTGAAAGAAGTTGCCCAAGACTTTGCAGGGGATTCGATTCCTTGTTCTTCCTGGTAGGGTGGCTTCTTTGGAAGGAGCGTAATCACTGGACCTTTGACGGCAGGGCCGCCTCATCGGCGCAGCACGCGGCTGCTATGAAAGAGGAGGCGGTTGCTTGGTGTGGCACCCGGGGAATAGGCGCCTCGCGGAGCTCATGGCGTGGGCGGAGTCTAGTTAGTTGTTCTCTAGGTTTTTAGTAGCAAATCTTGTCATCATGTAATCCAAATTTGAGGATCCAGTGGTAGTTAGGTCTTGCTTCGGTAACTCTTTTCTTTTGCTTACGCCGCTTCTTGTTGGGTTTGTTTGAACTTTATTCGCTTTTAATGATAAACGCGTAACAATGTGGTCTAAAAAATTGAAAGTGTTTTCTCTTGGGTTTCTTGTCTACAAATGTCATGGTTTGTGGATCATCAAATTTAATTAGAACATGTTTGCATACATGATCTATTATCAAAATGGAAAAAAAAGAACTAAACTCTAGGATATTGTCACGCGTAAAACGAAAAACCAATGACGCCATGATGTGCCGTGCCGGAACATTGACGTGATGGTGTATTTATATTTGTCCAGCAACTTCGTTCTTGGGTCCATTCCTATATATTATTAAGGTCACCCAACTTCAAACCCGTGCTTTGACTCGCTAGCCTTGCACGGCGCTGCACCTGGACATCTTGGTCATCTCTCCAGGCAGGCCCCCCAGCAGGTTAGGTGAGCCGTGAGCGTACGGACTAAAACTACAGGTCACTAACGTGACCAGCTGAGCTGAGTGTGATCCTCGGCTGTGGATCAGAACCGGACGAAATTCGGTGACGATTATTTGGAGTACTAGCTTACAACGGCGACGGACAGCTGGGAGCTCGGCTACGTGTAGCATGTCAGCACGTGCGATCATGCCTTTTCGTTTGGTGTTTGTGTCCGGCAGGCACAAGATACTTGGACGACGGCGCCGCATCTTTTTAAACTAATAAAATCGTGTCGTGTATAACCATCGCAATCAGGCACAGGCAGCGGTCTCCGGACCGTATGATTGGTGTGATCATTTCATTCGTAGCACGTCCGTTTCAGATCCAGGGAAGAGATCGAAGCGGAGTTTATGGTTGTTGACCGGCGCCGGCCGGGCCGGTGGTTAATTGGCCCCGAGCTAGGCGTGCGCCGCTCGCGAGTACGGCACATGCATTTGTGCGTCCGTAGCGAGCGAGACGGGCGAGTATTAGCGCAGCGGTTAGGCGTCGCGATCGGCGTCGCCGCGACCACCTCGACCTGGCTTGGCTTGGCTCCTGTCCTGTTCTGTCTGTCCGAGGCCGCCTGGGCTGCTCGATCATCCCCACCGTCGTCGCGACTCGCGATCAGCGGCACATGCGTGCGCGCGCGCATTGCTGGCTCCTGGCTGCCCGCTGGCGCTCCGCTGCTTTAGCTAGCGCGCACGCATTGGCATCGGCGTCGCCGCCGCGCCGGGCGGGCGTCGTGGCGGACCCGCGAAAAGGCGCCGCGGTCGGCAGGGACGGGGCAACTGCATGCCAACTGGGCATGGGATCGATCGAGATCGATCGACCGTGCGGCAGGCGACAACCCTCAAGGATCGAGGTGTGCCGCGAGACGGCTTCGGGCCGTACGTGACGTGCACACGTGAATTGAACTCCCGTGCGCGGTGCGCCATGCCTAGGGGAGGGTCCGTGTGCCGTGTGCGGCATGTTTTGGTCACGCGTGGAGTGGAGGCACGGGCCTAGCTCGGGTGACAGTGGGTGGGCCTAAATCTGTTGCGTTGCGTGGCAGGAAGCCCAGCAGCTGTAGGAGAAAAACCGTCAGCCGAACAGGCCAGGCCGTTTCTCCACAACAAACCCAGCGCTACTCGCCGGGCCTGCCGCAGAACGGCCTCCGAAAAATTGGCCTGCTACCCAAACAGGCCCAGGGACTCTCATAGCGGATACGCCTCGGCTCCGACAGCGACAGATACGCTTGAGCGCCTTCCATTCATGCCCAAACACCCCGCCGACCCCAAACCTCGCAAACGACTATGGCGACCAGGGCGCTATCCGTCTCCTCCCTCGCCTCCACGGCCTTCGCCTCCTTGCCGCGGCCCCGCCGGCCTTCCTCACCTTCGCCTGCCCTCCTACGCCTTCTGGGCCCTCGCCCCCGCGCCTCCTCTCTCTCCACCACCGCCGCCTTCGCCGCCGCCGCTCCCGACGACGAGGACGGCGTCGACACAGTGGAGCAGCTCCTGCACCCGCATCCGCATCCGCGCCCGCCCGCCGGATCTCGCGGCCGGATCGACCGCCTCATGAAGCTCCAGCGGCGCGCCGACGGCGACGACGTGCCCGGGGAGGCCGGGCCCGGGGACGGAGGAGGTGGTTCCCGTACCTGGACGCGTTCCGGCCCGCTGCCGGGGGCGCGGAGCTGTCCAGCGGGGAGGTCATCGAGGTGCTGGAGCGGCACATCCTCGAGGCGCGGCGGGACCGGATTCGGCAAGCCGTTGGTAACCGGAGCTACGCCGTTTGCCTTGTGGTGGAAGGCCTCTCCGACTTCGGCAACGTCTCGGCCGCGTTCCGCTCCGCCGACGCGCTCGGCGTGCAGTCCGTGCACGTCATATCCTGTGATAGCAGCAAAAGGTGCAGAGGTGAAGAGTGAAACTGAAATATATGCTACACATAACACTGTCACTTCACTTGCATTGTTCATGTGGTGTGGGGGTGCGGGGGAGGCTGGGTGTTACTCTGTAGTCTGTACAGGAGTTATCACTTACCAGTTACCACTACCTGTCAGTTGATCAAACTCAAAACTGCCAGTGCGCTTTGAGGATCGTTGCGTCTCTAGAGCCTAGTTTGGATGGGATGAATTTTGTGCAATCAGCAATCCCATGAAAATATTTTAGGATTGTGACTTGTAGAGTGGCACAGCTGCAAAATGTGTAGTTTGCATAATACATCGCCTGCTCTATTTTGAGGTGCCGGATAGGTGATAGGTATATTTTCTGAGTTCGTGCATTTGTTTTACTTCATTCAATGAAAAGTGAAACTGAAATATATGCTACACTTAACACTGTCACTTCACTTCATCAATTGCATTGTTGTTCATGTGATGGGGGTGCGGGGGAGGCTGGGTCTCATAGTCGATCAAATTTAGAACTGTGATGAGTGGCCTGTGAGAATCAATGTGACTCAGAACCTTAGTTTGGATGGGATGAGTTTGGGTGCAATCAGCAATCCCATGAAAAGATTTTAGGCTGGTGACTTAGAGCAGCACAGCTGTACACTTTTGACATGGAGGTTACTTCCAAACTATTATCCACCAACTTTCCATTGCCTCCAAAACGAGTAGTTTGCATAATACATTGCCTGCTCTATTTTGAGGTGCCAGATAGGTGATATGTATTGTGTTCGGATTCGTGCATTTTAGTCTACTTTATTCACTGAGCTTGAACTACATGATTTATTTTGTGTAACTAGGAAGGTGGAATAGCTGCCGTGTTTTCGGGATAGGATTCAAACACAGCTGGCGGGGAATTTTTTTCGGTGGGGTTTCACCGCGGGCGGCTCTAATTTTTCGGACAGAGGGTCCTGGAAGCCGGGCGATGCAGTATACGGCAGCACAATGGTGAAGCCCGGTGCACGTTAACTTTTACTGCGTTTTAGTTGTAGACATTGTGTTTGGGTAGACTACGCAGTTGCACTTAAGAACTGTGAAAAGGTCCCTACATAAACAGATCAATCTGCATTCTTAAAGTTGACAGATTGGCTACTGGATCTGTTCTCTCGCTAATTAGTTCTCATTCTCAACTTGGATGGATCATGAATGTGACAAAAATCACACTAGAATAAGGATCTTTTTTGCATATTACCATTATCCTAGGTTTTCACAAGGATCTTTGCTCTGTTTAGAATTTTTAGCATATAGGAGTATAATGAGGAGTTGTTAAACTAGATATCCATAAGGGTGAAAGTTCACAAGTCTGACATTACATCATTCGGAAATGATAGGTTCCACTCAAGTAAACTGTTCTTCCTCATTCAAATGCTTCTTTACGTTTGCAGGTATAGAGACAACAGGCATGTGAGCATGGGTGCTGAGAAATGGCTTGACATTGAGATATGGAACTCACCTGCAGAATGTTTCAGTGCATTAAAAAAGCGTGGTTATCGCATTGCGACCACTTATTTGGGAACTGATTCGGTATTTTTTTTCACTCTTAAATATTCTAATGATTTGGTATTTCCCCCCCTGTTCTACATCTTTATCTATTGGTTTCCTTGGGGATCTATGATCCACTACTCCACATGAATTTCTGGTGCCATGTGTCATTGAATGCACTATCATCTGCTGTTTTTTGTGAAAAGCTGCAGTTATTTTTTTACAAAAAATAGTATGTCCAGTGATTTAGAGAGACAAGATGCATCTATGACACATATTGTTGGAGTGTTTGGTCATTATGTTCTGTCTGAGGATACCCATAATATAAAAGTTATGTGTGTCACAAATGGATTTTTTGAAGTGAAATCAATTACACACATATCAGTTGTTCACCATTCATCAGGATTTAAGTTTTCTCACTAGAGGTGATTTATTATCCACTGATATAAGTAATATTGTCGAGAGAATAATTATGTTTCAAATTTTCTTAGGTTTGTGTGTATGACATGGATTGGTCTCAACCAACGGCTATTGTTGTGGGCAATGAGCTTAGGTATGGGTTGTCCCTTGTATCTGGATATGTACCTTTTGTTTAATTTACATTACATTTATAAATACTTATACGAGCTTTCCGTTGTATTCTTCTACCCCTTTATTTTTCGAAGCACATTTTTTTATGAAAACATTTCTGAGATCTGCTTACTAGCTTTGCATTGAAGTATTTGAGTCTCTCCTCTTAAGTAGCATATGTTCCCCGGTTTATAGGCTAGCTGCAGTGCCATGAATTGGATATTTTATATCATGTAAACATGTTCTGTACTCTGGCCTTGAAGTTTTGAATCCACAAACCAGGATTTCATATATGCTAGATTACAAAGTTTTAAGTACCTCATTGTGGAGAGAGTAGTAGCATAGGCATTTATTTTCCATCATGATATGTAGATTAGCTGATACATTAATATTTCACCGCACAATTGAAGTTGGGTATTAACTAATTCTTTGGTGGCAGGGGTATAAGTGATGATGCTCTAGAGTTATCAGATTTGCACTGTAGCATTCCAATGAAAGGCATGGTGGATTCATTTAATGTATCTGTTGCAGCTGGAATCCTCATGCACCATGCTGTTTGTGATAGAGTTTCCCGCCTGGTAAGTGCATTTTCTTCATTCTAGTTATCATCATACCTTATAGAAGACATCGTAACCTCAATCCACTATTAGCAAAGTTCTATCTATCATCATATGGTTGTGTTTTTTTTGAAAGAAAAGTCGTTTTTATCTACCTTTGTTACCAAAGCCCTTTTTATAGACCAAAGACCACTTGGTTGTGTTTTTATTGAAAGCAATAGAAGTGACCTCCACCACACTAGGAGCAACAGGCGTCTTTAGCTTTGCTTAAATTTATGCCAGACACTTGTGCTGTTAAATGTATTCTATGTCTGATTAGGCTGTTTAAGACAAGTTGAATCTTGCAGAGAGCGGCCTCTAAGATATTGTCCGAGCCATATATTGACTGTAAACTCAATAAATACAAGAATCACTAGCACAAACTAAAACTACCGAATTTGGCATATGCATGATGTTTGACGTGGACTGTAACAATTCATATAGAAACCATTGTGGAGTTTAATAGCTGATTTGCAAATCTGGTCTGTTTATTGGATTGTTTAAATTGTCACCTTTTGACTCACTGATGGATTTTGTAGTGATCGAATGGATCTTTCCCCCTCCCAAAATTGAAAGTTTTTACTTTATGTTCCAATCCATATATTGTGTATGCTAAATGCACCTCCAAATGAGACAATTATGGATTAATATTTGCTGTAATCTTGCCCTTAACTGTCAGCAGTGTTTTCAAATCATCTAGTTGTATGGTCCTGATCAGCCAATTTATGGTGTTTTTTTGTCGTCAATCAGGTCCAATTGGTCAGTGACTAGTCTGTTAGTCCAGCAGGATAGTTGTCATGCCTACTTGCCTTGCTACCAAGGATGTATAGTAAATAGAATGACTGTATAAGTATGAAGTTGTTAAGTAGTTAAGGGCCTGCTTAGCACAGTTGCTTAGAAGTATTGCTACTAGACTACAGCACCAGTGGCAGCTGCATAGTGCACAAAAGATATTATCACGAATTTGTAAACAAAGCAAGCATCAAGCATGGTCACTTATAGGTTAAAAACAGAAGGCCCAGTGCCCAAGTGTGCCCAGCCCATCTGGGTTGCTCACAATTTCTTTCTGTGGCTAGTAGTCCGTGAGCTAACTGGATGACTAATCGTGATTAGTCGGACAATAAGATTTAATATGGCACTAGTTGCCTCAGCGTGATGACTTAATAATACTGGCTGTCATCATCTTATGTTTGGTGTTTTTCAGGGCCATCACGGTGATCTCTTACCTGAAGAAAATAGAATATTGCTTGCTGAGTTCTATCTGCGACATAGAGAAAGCACAGCTACTATAGTTCATGAATATGCCAAAAGGAAGGCAGAAAATTTTATGGCCAGACTTTGAGAACATCCTGATGCTTACTAACACATAGTGTTGACGAAGAAGCTGAGTGACGTGTTTTACATTCAAGTATTGGATTATCTGGAGCATTTTTTCTAACAAAAAACGAGGTGGTGAGTTTTTTTAACCATTCAGGGCAGCTTATTTTGTTTAATCAATTTTTATACTTTCAGTGTCCACTTTCGTATACCACCTTATGTGGTCATTGCTGCAAATATTTGCACACAGTAATCTGAAATTCTGAATTACAAATTTCTGAATTTTGTATGAAGGTTATTCTTCTGGAAAGTACTGTTGGGCTACTTGGGCCTTCAAGCGATACGAGAGATTCCCACCAGATTGCTGGCATGACTAGGACCCAAGCCCAACAATGGAGCAGAGTTGTTAACAGTTACTCATACGGTTTTCAGTGACGTGAACTTTTGCTCCCAAATTAGACGTTAACTATGTATGTACGGTTTTGTTATCATGGAAGCTTAATATGTTTCTACTTCTTGTTTTTCATAAATGTTGGCAATGCTCCATGTTCAACTGATGGTTAGGACCGGAAGCTGGTATAACAGCATCACTGCATCAGTATAACCTCTTGTCTTCTGGAGGGCTAAGAACTTGAGATGTTCTATCTATGAAGGTGCCGTGTAAAAGAGCTCCACTTTGTCCACGCGAGGATGATGCGTTTGTAACGCAAAGCTGTGCAACTGGTTACGGTGGAATGCCGTCTTTAATCTCGCCACCAAACTTAGGGAAAGCTACGGACAAGGGCCCCCCTTGGCCTTTGCTCCTTGGGTGTCGAGTGCAAATTGCCAAGCTGACGGCTCAAGTGGATCAAGTGGGCTGTACTCTATTTGTTCTCTTGCCTGACTGCTTGGCCGGGGTGATCGCAGCAGGATAGCAAGTTGCCCGTGGGGGGCATGGCAGGAAATTCAGTGCGGGTCGTACATAGTAATAGTTGCTGAAAAAGACACGGTCGTTCTGTGTAGTTTTCTGCAAGCACTAAACGATGCTTCGAACGGCTTAGAGCAAAGTCGTGAAAGCTACTGTCGGTAAAAGACACAACCTTGATATTTGCTGGTTTCATGGCCACCGTTTTTGATCTTGTAAATCGAGATAAATACATACATTGCTCAGTAGTTGCATATCAGTGTGTGGTGGAGAAGAACATGAAGATCCTAAGACTCCAAGGTGCAGAAAATATCCAACGGATCCTGCGGTCCACGCTCACGCCGTACAATCCCACCGTCCAACCGATTAATCAAATATGATCAACGGCTAATGTAAAGCAGCGGAGAACCTCGCGCGGCTCGTGCGTGTCCCGTCCCCGAGGCGGCTCCACCTGAAGTTATTCGCGGCCACGCGCGGCGGCCACCACCTTTTCCTTTTTTTGATTGGGAGACGAGGCTCAGTTCAACTCGAAGTTCCCCGAAATGCCCCTGCCGGCCGCGCCCCGCCGTCGGCCTCACCGCACCAAGTCGGACGCCGACTGGCGCAGGGGCGTTTCCGTAACCTCGCACCCCGCCCGGTCGCTTCCCACGCACCGTGACCGTGAGCGCCTCGGACAGCTGGACCGTGCCCCGTCACGGCCCCGCGCGGATGGTCGGTTCTGCCCCTGGTCCCTCGTACCTGCCTATCTGGTGCGGTGCGGTTCGATCCGGCCCGACGATTCCGATCCCCCTCCCGTGCTCCCTTCCCTTCCGTCCCGTCTCGGTCTCGCCATCCACGCCGGCGACCGGAGAAGGGGGCCGCGACGCCCACGGCGACGGAGACGGCGAATCCTTCCCCACGCTACGGCTTCGGCCAGCCTCGCAGCGACGCGCCAGGTAAGCCTCTCGGTTCGCCGTCGCTCTCTATCTCCCGTGGGAATGGATGTTCAATGGCGTCATCGTCGCCGTATGCTGGCTTGGCCGCGAGCCTCGTCTCCTCCTGTCTTCGAGTGGAGAATGCCGAGATGACAGGAGCTAGCGCTACACCGTGCCGCTGGCGAAGAATCGCACCTGGGTAGAACTTGTCGAGGAGCTCCCGATCCACGCGGGCCGGGAGAAGTCCGCGTGCGGAGCAAGCGAGCGCCTGCTCTGCTGATTGACCGTAGTTGCTTGCTGCTCGCAGCTAGTGCATGCAGTCTGCCCTCTAGGTTAGTAGGTTTCCTAGGCGACATTGGGTTCTCCAAGGAAGCATTTCATATGCTGTTGGTTCGAGCTTTACAGGTGATAGTGAAATGTTGGTTTTTCAGATTTGTGAATGACAAAGGATTTTTCCTGCGCTTATGCCTATTCCTATGATTTTTCTTTTGATTGCCGGGACTTGTAATCAGTCAATGATAACTGTCCAATAAATAACTTTGGCTATTCTGTAAAACAGGATTCAAGGGGGCATCAGAAGGTGGGCATCGTTGCTCATAGCGATTTGATCACCGGAGATGGTGTTGGTGTTTAAGCAGCACCGCTGCACACACTCTGCGAGCTGCGTTTGCACCAAGGGCCACCTCAGTGAGGATGCTCTGTACCTCGTCTTCCGCCACATGAACTGGAACCCGAGGCTGATTGCTATATTGTCATGTGTGTGCAAGTGGTTTGACGAGGTTGCCAAGCAGGTGCTGTGGAAGGAGTTCTGTAATGCAAGGGCTCCAAAGATGATGCTGGATTTGCATTCAGGTGGCAGCCACATTGTTGACGGCAACTGGAAAGCACTGGGGAAGCTGCTCATCTATTGCAATGGCTGCACAAAGGGGGGACTGTTTAATAACATCCATGTTCCAGGCCATTTCGTGTTCAGGACACGCTTCTCTAGGACTGCGGGCAGGAGTTTCCTGCCTCTGCCATGCAAGTCGGACGTCCTGTATGTGTCAGATCCATGCGAGCATCTTGATCAGGGGAAGAAGGCGACTTGGGTTTCTTCGAGGCATCTTTAAGTCATTCGCCACTTCAAGGGTAAAGAAGATGTTGATTGAGAAGCGTGCTAAGTTTCATCCAACGGAGTTGTGCCCTTATTGTAAGGCCAAGCTATGGAACATGTTCCAGGAAGATATGGTTCCAAGGAGTGCTTCCGCTAGGCTTGGTGCCTATGATGATTCTGTCGAGTATTTTGTATGCCTGAATGGACATGTTATTGGACTTGGTACCCTGCTACCACTCTCGGACTCAGAGGAGGCAGCAGATGAGTAATCATCAAGAACATGAGTCAGGTATCATATATTTTCTGTTGATTATCTGTGAAGTGAAGAATAGATAGATTCTTTATATGATGCATTAAAATATATGCACTGAAACACAGGTAGACCTTTTCCATGGCAGATTTCTTCTTGAATCTTTCCTGTAAACATCAAGTTTCATGTGCTGACATGTCTAGATGTACATAGACTGATTGCCGTTCAATGTTAGTTTGTGTTTTGCATACACTCAATTCTTAATCCTATTTATTTAATGCATGACTTGCTCATATGCCATCATTTACTTCCTGTAAGCTGTAACTCCCAAGGAACTTAGCATAAGTTTGTGGGGATATCATATCACATAGTGCTTACTTTAGATTTTATTTTAGGAACTTTTGACATCTAAAAACATTAATAGAAAAACTATTCTCATTGGTTTCTATGCTTATTTTGTAATGTCATCAGAATTATTGAATCGATTCTTAGCGCAGTTCCTTCTGGCACCCTTCTGTTTGGCCATAAAGTTTATAAATATACTACTGTACTTGATATTATTTGTATGGTACATCAAGTCACAATCAGTGATAATTATCTTCATCTTAGAAATGGATATCCTGTTTTGGGAGGCAGTTGTGCTTATGAAAACCAAAAAATTCATCATTCCATTTCTCACTTTGGTACTTAGAAAATATGAGAGTAGTCAATCTAAATTGATGATAGAATACAGTTTTTTTAATTCTCTTTAATCAAATATCCACATGACAGGCATTCCTTATAAATCTAGATATACTGGTTAATTTTCAGAAGAGCCATATTGTCCGGCCAGTTTGTTCTCTTATTTTATTTGTGAAAAAATTTTTGAGGACGGCGTGCATTGCTGATATCCTGTTTTGTTTGTGATTTGCTAGTTTTCGTTGGTTCATCTACTAATAATGGATAAAAAAAAATGTAATGTAGACATGTTGCGATAGAACTTCTATGTAGGGCCAAACAGAAATGCTTGTCCTGGTAAAGTGAACAAACTTGTTTTGACTCCCCTTTGTTGACAGGTTTGGAAGATTGGAGCCCAGGGCTTGTGAAATGGTACTGAATCTTGGTTGTGACTAGCAGAGAGTGGGATGACATTGGTTCAGCAAGCTGTCGCACAACAAGAATCTGTGATGAGCTCTGCATCGGCCTGCTGCTGTGTTCTTCAGAGGTCTTGCGTCAGATTGAAACAAGAAAAGAAGAGCTATTTTATAGTGCCTCTCCTTTATTTATTGATATGTCATTACTTGTTTTTGTAACTGCAATCAAGGCACTGTACACTACCCGCTTGCCTGTTTAGACGTGTTCACATCATGTGTAGTGAGATGTTTTATTTAGCGAGACTTGTGATGTTAAATTTGTGCTCATGATATTCATGCGCTGTTGAGCCTGTTGTGCTTACTGTGCCGATACTGTTGCTGACTACTGATTCTGGTGTGCGTGATCGGATTCTGCTCATATGCTTGTTTTGTCACCGTCTGTATGCCGTCAGATTAATGTCGCCAAAGCCTCATTTCACCTTTGTTTTTTTGTTAATTTAAGAATTACACAGTATATATAACGTAGAAGTGTGCGCACACACACTCACCTCTACAAACCTATGAACACACGTGTACAAGGGCGCGCACACCTACACGCACTCACCTATACGAACCTATGAGAGAACACACTGATTTTGAAGAAATGGAGAATGGGGAAACGAGCCGTAGCTCGGATGGCAAATGCTCCAGTGCACTCACCTATACGAACCTATGAGAGAACACACTGATTTTGAAGAAATGGAGAATGGGGAAACGAGCCGTAGCTCGGATGGCAAATGCTCCAGTGGAGGAGCAGCCGGTCGTGAGTTCGAGGCTTGCTCGACTCACGTACTCCCACCGGGGTTTTCCCCACTTTTTTCAGTACCTCTCGTGGGGCGCAATGGGATAGCGGCGTGCTTGCGTCTAATGAAACGCGGATGGTTTCGGTGATCTCTTCAAGGACGTGATCTTTGAATCTTCGTGTAGTTGTAGGACCTGTTTGTGTTCTTGTGGTGTGCGTGAGGTGTGCGTGCGTATGGTGTTGGTGTGTGTGCGTTCAAATGTGACAGTCCTACAAATTATGCGTAGATGAGAGGGTTCAAAAAAAAAAAAAAAATGGAGAATGAAAGCATAATTGAGGTAGCCCAGTTCAAAACATATCCACAAAGTGGGCCTGGCCCAGCCTACGTACAAAGTTGATACGAACATAATCTGCTAAATGGGCTCAGCCGCCTCTTCTATCTATTCTCCGCTCCCTTCCCGATCCCAACCGCGCCCGCTCCTCATTTCCTTCCTTTCCCAAATCGCCTGGCAATGGAACCCATGGAGGTCCTGGAGGTCACGGAGGAGCAGCGGCGTCGCTCCGAGGCCAACCGCCTCGCCGCCATCGAGAAGAAGCGCAAGCGCTTAGCGGAGGCCGCAGCCGCGGCCTCGGCTGCTACCGCCTTTCCGCCTCCGGCGCCCCACATTCCCTGCCTACGACACTGCCGCCGCCGCCGAGTGGAGGCTCGCCAAATGCCCAAGAATCGCCCCTCCGGCGCCCCAGCCTCCGTTTGCGCCACTGCCCCCGCGTCCATCCCCACCGCCGCCGCCGCCACCGACTCCGCCTCAGCCGCCGGTGGGGTTCCAGGTTGTGCTGGAGTTATGCAGCCCCGACGAGTTCTTGGTGGCAGTGGGGCCGGTGGAGGGCAGGGCCTACCCCGGGGAGGCCGAGTGCCTCGGCGCCGTCCAGGACTGCCTCGCTGCGGCTTCGGTATGTTTCGCATCGGTTCTTGCCTTTGAGGAATATACGGTATTCCAGTTTCTGCTTTGATCGGAATGTACAGTTAGCTACTCCCGAAATTTGGTGTTTTCTTGGACACACTATGCTTTTGTTTGCGAGTCTTTGGTGAGTTTCGTGTTTCTTGACACCAATCTGTCAAATTCGTGGACATCGGCGAGCTTTTCTTGATAAATATATTTTTTAAGGATCGGTAAATAGTTTTCTTTGCATCTGTTTAGATGTTCTTGATAAGGATTTTGGTTTAGACCTGGAACTCATTTTCCCTTTAATGTTGGTTTTTTTTTTATTTGGCCCCATCTGTTTGGATGTTCTTGATTGGGATTTTGGTATGGAACGGGAACTAATTTTTCCTTCAAAATGTTGGCACTTCTAGGTTGTACAATACTCTGCAACACAGTCGCTAAGTCAAAGCGCTCATCTTCGCCCTGTATTTAAGCTTGTGGACTATGATGTCGTGTTGAAATGCCTTAAGAAATTACCTGGAGCTTCTGTACAAGAGATACCTAAGAGCACAAAGGAAATTATTCAGGATATCCCTAGGTATCCTGGCTCAAGGTGGGCTCTTGATGAAGAAGTAGATGAGCTTCTCAAGAAGCTACCACAGCAAATAAAAGATGCTCTTTTACCCTTCCAACTTGAAGGAGTGATGTTTGGGCTTCGAAGGCGTGGACGCTGCTTAATTGCAGATGAGATGGGTCTTGGCAAGACTCTACAGGTGGGCATAGCATGAATTCTTGCATAGTGCAATCCTTGCTGTTTTGTATGAGTACTTTGGGATATTCTTGTGGTGTATGTGTAGAATATTATTGTTTTACTTTTTTACAAGCAACAACATTCTGCGATCTGGCAAGTTAGTATGGAGTAAATCAATATGAAAAATTTGCAGCACTATTAATTCTTGTTATTCACTTCAGATTTGATGACTTTGTTTTAGACTATATGAATCGGCTTGCCAATTTGACTATATTATGGGAGTGAATAAGCATATTCTCATGCATTTGAATTCAGGCAATTGCAATAGCATGCTGCTTCAAGGATGAGGGCTCTATACTAATAGTATGTCCAGCTGTATTGCGTTATTCTTGGGCTGAGGAATTGGAACGCTGGGATCCTTCATTTATGCCAAAAGATATTCATATTGGTATGAGACATCTTTCTTTTTGTTGATGTAAAAGCTGGTTTTGATCGCACTTGCTGTACAAGTTCATGTAGCCCCGAATAATTATGAACTACATATATTGTTTGATCACACATTATGTATCGTAAACCTTTGCTTGCTTTTGATTCAGGCTGAACTCTAAGGACTATATGCTTTTCAGTTATAATATATACCGTTAGCAACTTGGTCATCTAGTAAAGCTTTTAACTTTTATTATTTCATTCTCACCTTCTGTGTGCATAATGTGAAAAATGCTGAAATTTTGCTTTCATAAGTTGATTGAGATGCTGTATCCTACGTAACATCCCCTGTAAACTATTAAAGACAGACCATTCAGATTCTGATACCTAGTGGTTGCTTGATCTATCTACTTATCTGTGTTGTTGTTTTTTCTTCAGTTTGACTTACTGACTTGTCTTTGGGATTTTCAGGAACTTTTGGATAAGCTAGCATTTGAACATATTTTATCGAAGTTATGTATTTTTACCTTTTCGGATCAGAAGATGTGATATTCAATCCGAAGCTAAGCTAGCTGCTAACAAAAGTTCCAATCTAGAATGCTTAAGTGTAAATTAAATGGGTTTATTATGGAGAAAATAACTTTCCAATCATAGATTTGTACTTTGGTTGTGAACTGCACTAGTATTAATGTAAGACCACTGTTTAACAAAATATGGCTAATGTCTCGTCACTTCTCCCTTGTGTGATTGACTTTCTAGTTGTCAATATATTCTTTTGATCTTTGTTTCCAGTTCATATAGAGTAAGTATCAAGTGCTTAATAGTATATTGGTACACATATATGCCAACTCAATCTCACCCCACGGGTCCAATATGAAGGGCTGAACTGAGGTGGGCCTAAGTCAGCCCAAAAGGGATGAAAGAACTCCCACCTCGAACTTGAACCTTTAAGATTGAATATTTGGATCCGAAGGATGGGATTGAGTTTTTGCATATGCTTCACCAGTATGCTCTTGTGCTCTGATATTTCCTATTCTGTACAAGGACCATATGTTTAGATGTTTAAATTCTAATATGTATTATTTTTTCATTTTAGTATTTGGTCGTCAAGACAGTCTTGAACATCTAAATGCTACTCCAAGGGCAGTGATTACTTCTTACCAAATGCTAAGTCGCCTTAGGGAAAGTATGGTGAATAGAACATGGGCACTGATGATTGTTGATGAATCACACAACATACGCTGCACTAGGCCACAAGAAGAAAAAAAAAAAAAAGGTATTGATGTTATCATGAAAAAATAAACAATCGCATGTTTCAGTACAAGCATACAGCTCTCAAATGCCCCAATCTATGAAGGAGATTCTGGTCCTTGTTATTTGACTCATCCTATCATTGTTTTTAAGATCATGACTTTGTTAGGCTTACTTTCCTATATTACAAAAAATTGACTTCGAGATGATGATTTAGTGAACTTCCACATTTCTTCATCATTCAGCTTGAATCTTCATATGTATATGCACTTCTATAAAAAAGGGAACTACTTACCACATCTGATTCATTTAGTTTTCATATTACTAGTCTGAAATATCAACATTCCACTTGCTTCGTGTATTGACTTGCTTGCCTTGTGATAGACAACAGCTTTGCTACATCTAGCTTCAAAAACTCCTCGCATCATATTGCTCTCGGGGACACCCTCTCTCTCAAGGTTATAAAGATATCCATCATACTCTTTGAGTTCCTTGTGCTGTTGAAATTGTACTCTTTATATTTCATCTGTGATTCATGAAAATAGTTGTAATATGGGATATGTTTTGTCAAGATCATCTGATGATTTCAAAATATCAGCAACTGCAAAATGATCTTGATGTTTTTGTCTTACTCTTTTCATAGTATTGGTGGCACTAATTTCCAGTGTTTTGAAGGCGTCGCCTAGGTGAGGCGTCCAGGCGACCCAGCACTCGCCTCGATGCCTAGTCGCCTTTAAAACACTGCTAATTTCTGTGAGTAGTGGCCTTGTGAACATCCATGTTGATATGGCATAGTTGTGCATAGACCTTATTGTCTAATGCATTACCAGCTAAGCATCTGTACTGATTATATTATGGAGTGGGATGTAATATCTTCACTTTACCATGTAGCTTATGCCTGTGCATGCTGAGGATGTCCTGTATTGTTCAAAAGCATTTTTTACTGTTTTGTATTATGATTTTATCTCTGTTATTTCGTATTTGAAGCATTAAAATATGATAAACTGGGATCCATAAAATCTCTTACATCATTTGACTATATGTTGCTGTACTTAAATGTTTCATTTGACTATATGTTGCTGTACTTAAATGTTTCTAAAATGAAGCTGTCACTTACTATTTATTTTCTCCTAGGTGATAATAGACCTTTTGATATCTACCACCAGATAAATATGCTATGGTAAGTAAAAGAAATGGCATCTTACTGTCTTGGTCTCATGAAGCTCTCTACATTGTTCTGTTGCAATATTGTTGTTAATCACCATACCCCCACTGATTTCAGGCCCCGAATGCTTGGTACTAATAAATATGATTATGCGAATAAATATTGCTTGGCGCATGTTGCACGAAGTTATCAGGGGAAAATATTCAAGGTATGTAATTCCTTGGTTTGTAAAGGTACTCACACCCAATCTATTCAAATTGAACTCCAAAAGACTTGTGAAGCAACACACGATATCTCAGGCCCTGGACAGTCGGCGCTGGGTTGCAGATATTAGAGGGGCTTGGACTGTAGAAGTGCTAGGAGAGTATCTGTTTATTTGGGTGCTGGTTGATGACCTGGTTTTACAGACAACCGTTTGATCAGCATAAATGGAAGATAAGTATTACTGGAACATACACTCATACAGCAGCAGGTCAGCATACAGTGCCTTTTTCCTTGGAAGCATCAGATTCGCACCTTGGAAGCGTATTTGGAGAAGCTGGGCACTAAATTTATTGTTTGGTTGGCCATTAACAACCGGTGTTGGACAGCTGATCACCTGGCCAAATACGGGCATGCCCGCTTTGTGATCAGGCCGAGGAAAATATTCAACGCATCCTCATCTCATGTGTGTTTGCCTGACAGATTTGGACCCTGATTTTACAAAAGCTGGACCTACTGTCTCTTGCCTCTCAAGGATCTAATTTTCGCTTCTCTAGTTGGTGGTGTGGCACCATCAAAAGTGTTCCAAGGGTTTTGCTCAAATGCCGTAGTCTGATCATCTTAGTTGCTTGGGAATTATGGAAGCACCGAAGTGCTTGTGTTTTTGAAGGTGCTAGGCCTAGCATAGAGGTGCTGTTTCAATCTGTGGCCAATGAGAATCTTTGGTGTATGGGGGGAGCCTCAGCCTTACATTAGTTCCTTGCTAGGTCGTTGGTCTTGGATCCCTAGGTCTTTGGTTGTTTGAGGCAGCTGGTCATGTTTCCCTAGTTTCTTTATTAGTATTCTGTATTGACTAAACCCCATGGGGGTTCTTATTTCCCACCGTTTTGTATCTTTTATTCTTCTTCTTAATGAAATGGCATGCAGCTCTCCTGTGTAGTTTGAGAAAAAAAAATCTACAAAAGAGAAATAAATTTTGCCACTAGTATCTTTGTGGAAACATTTTCTTATAGGTCATTAAGGCTGTAATTTGTTTTATATGCAGGACTATTCTAAAGGTGCAGCGTTGACAGAGTTAAATGTTTTGCTCAGTCAAACTGTCATGGTTTGTTCTTGCTCTTTTAGCCACTTATAAGCTTCAATTCATAGCTTACTATGATACATTATCTCTGCTCCATCGTGGTAGTTCAATCCATACTGTCTGTTGGTCTGTTATGCTATCTCGTGTATCTACACAATTAACAATTTAACGATACTGGCCGTTGGGTTTCTTTTAGCCACCAATTGCCACAGTGTTTTTATTTATTTATTTATTTATTGTTGCTGATACAATTCTTTAACCCTCTTAATTGAATTTTTATTGGTTCAAAGGCATTTGGCAGACAAGTGTTACTGTTGGCAAATATTCTAGCAAAAAACAGGTTTACTGTTCTATAACCTGATTTATAAAGACATGAAGTGCTTGTTTCCTAATAATATGCTTGCCATTTTTAAAGACTGTTGCATTGTTCATCACGAGCCATGGAATCACATGATTTGTTATATTGAGATTTGATTGCTTATTTAACGTTGGCTCCGTCACAGCTAAAGTTAGTTGCTTCATCTTCTTGCTTCTGTGTTATAGATTAGGCGACTGAAGGAGCATTTGTTGAATGAACTGCCCCCCAAGCGGCGACAGATTATTAGGTTGAAGCTAAAGGCACCACATATCAGGGCAGCCACATCATGCGTTAAAAGGGTAAACTCTAGCAGTTGTAATGGAACTCTTACAGTTGAATTGCCCGACAAAAAAAGCATGATGATGAAAATACAAAAGAGGAAGAAGGTATATCCATTGTGCTAACTGCAAGCATGAGATGAATTTTAATATCAACCTGTGATTTTTCGCTCTTCTGCGTCCACGACTAGTATGATGGTTCTGGTAGTTCTGCATAAATTTGGTTATCTTTATTTTTTATCCAGCTGAAGATTGCAAGAAATCTCCAAGGAATCTCACCCCACAAGAGATTGGTATTGCAAAATTATCTGGGTTTAGTGAATGGTTCTCAAATCATTTCATCATGGATGGATTTGGTGGTAACCATAGCCTGAATCCCCAGTCTAGCTGTCAGAAAACAATAATATTTGCACATCACTTAAAGGTTCTAGATGGCATACAGGTAAACTGTTTCATGTTTCTGATATATCGTTATCTGTCATCATGTTATTAGGTGGTTTGTCCTCACCTAAAGATGTATTTTGATTGTCAATATATTAATGCTATTCGATCCCATTCACACATTAGACGATAGCATCATGAACTATGGACAAGGGACTTCTGTAGATTGAAATGTAGCCTCAGTACTTCTCCAGAACAATTCAGATTTATTGCAATCATGCTTAAGTATTATTCAGATTTTTTTTTATTGAGTGTCTTGACCACTGGAATCCAGGATGAGGCAATTTTATATGTTCGACTGTTTTCACATAGGTATTTGTCTGTGAGAACGGGATCAAATTTGTTCGCATTGATGGAAGCACACTTCAAAGGGAAAGGAAAGAAGCTGTTGATTCTTTCCGTTTGGATCCAGAGGTGCTGCCTCCAACCCCACCCACTCACCCTTACATTTTTTTGTATTTTCCCCACTTTTCCTATTTCATGTCTAATAACTCCCAAATTTGGTTTAATGTTTATCCATTTTATACTTTTTATTTTGTTTAAAAAAGGTGAAGGTTGCAATAATTGGAATTACTGCTGGAGGTGTTGGCTTAGACTTCTCGTCTGCTCAGAATGTTATTTTTGTGGAGCTCCCAAAATCAGCTTCAGAATTGCTTCAGGTCAGCCTTTTTCTTTTATCTCTCTGTTTGCTGTTGCAGAAAAAAAAAAACAACTCAACCATTACAGAATGCAGCTGAAGTAGTGGAACAATATTTGGTTACTTTCATAGCTATTCTGGTAAAATTAGAATTGAAATGCCATTGCAATACTGATTGCTAATTTGTGCACACATTAGTACTCCCTCCCCGTTCCAAATTAAAATTCTGTTTTGGTTTTCTCCCAAGTCAAACTTATCTAATTTTGACGAAGTTTATAGAAAAAATGTAACAACCTTTTTAACACCAAATTAGTTTCTTTGAATCCACCATGCAACATATCTTGAGAGTGGTATTGGAGATGTCAATATATATTTCTAAACTTTGTCAAATTATCATATTTAGAAAAGTTTGACTTAGGACAAAAGCAAAAAGTGACTGTTAAAATGTTGGAATGGAGGGAGTAATTAAGAGGTTGCTGAGAATATCTTCCGCTCTGTTGCTATTAGGCTGAGGATAGAGCTCATAGACGTGGCCAAACAAATGCGGTCAACATATATATATATTCTGTGGAAAGGTTAGTCCATCTGTTTTCCTTTGCAATTTGTTCTGTAACTTGTCATTGTAATAGCAAACAGCAGAATAATGTTGGTCTTGCAGAACACATTGGATGAATCACACTGGCTCCAGTTAAACCAGAGTCTGTTCCGTGTCTCGTCTTTGATGAATGGAAAAAAAAAGATGCTGTAAGAGAGATTGAGGTAGGTCACACATTAAGAACCTGTTTTGTCCACAAAGTTCAGAATATTAATCGTTGCCATGTTATACTATCGTTTGGCAGATTGGAAGGGGGTTGTTGTGAGATCTAAGCTTGTAGTGTGTAGCCAGTGTCTATTAGTGAACCTGGGATATGTAATAGCCCAGGCAACATTCAGTGCCTTAAAAATCTGTACATTATTAATTCAAATTTAGCCCCTTAAAAAAAATCTGCTGAGGACAGGGTGTCTGAATACTTGTGTATGATAAGGATCATTCCACTTTTATCTATTCTTCATTCTTTCTTTGTAAGGTTGATCAAGTGTGCCAACTTGAGGAAATCAAGAACACAGAGGAGGAAACACAATGCAAACTTCATCCTTCGGAGAATCATAATGCAGGTAAAATGAATGCTGAACCCATGTCGATAACTATCTGATTTTACTAAAACAAATGCTGAGTTGTTTGAGGTTCATGCAGATTTGACTGATGGACCAAAATACCTTTTCGAAAGTGATGATTTATCCATCGACGGTTTTCTTGGCATCGAAGATTTGGAATTTGACTCGGTTTCACCATTAGGACAATTCCTCTTGGATTTGAGGTAAAAATGAGTCTCCATTTAATATTTGTCAATTGCTTACCTGCCACTTGTTATTTCTTATTGATTATTGGTTGACAAATGATTCTTAGGATGAAAGACCTGGCACATCCTTGAAAAATAATCCAACTCCAACAGTACATGAAGACAGATCTTGTATTGATATTTCTCTTTCACCAGCTGCAGCCTTTTGCTCTATAATATCTAGTTGTAAATCAGTAAAGGTGATAAACTTTCTTTGTTTTCTTTAATCATACGACGTTTATACATAACAATCTAATTGATGAAAAATGTTAGGCTCGTAAGAGGCTTTCTGGAAATTCTGGGTCCTTAAGTCAAGCTGCACCTGTTCCAGATTTTCCAATTCAAGTGGAGTCTCTCTGTTTTGAGGTTAAAAATACTTTTTTACCTACTTGTTTATTCTATATTTTGCCTGTTATTGTGACTGCTCTTTCTATTTTTTTGAGGCTAAAGCACTCTGAGCTGAGACCTAGGAATATTAGTTTTTCTACGATGTTATTATGCTGTGGGGACTGGGGAGGGATAATTACTGCAATGTCAGCCCTTTAAGTAATCTGCACTCGTTTTGGGAGATGGCAGATGTGTTTCGTGTTCACTTAGGTGAAAAGAATATGATTGCATGTGCTATGCATGCATTATCGTTATGTGACTAAGAGGATTTTTTGTTCTTGTATTCAATAAAAATACGACAATTGTAGTTAGGGAGCTAGTCAATTTATTTTTCTGTAGGATACTGACGTGGCTAGCTTAGAGAGGAGAATGGGAATGGGGGAAAAGAATAGTTGAGATACCGAGATAGAGACTGTTGAAGGCGTTGAAGGCATGGGGCTTGTGAACCATCCAGTTGCTGACTAAATATGCATGTGCGCTGTACGGTCATGTCAGTGAGCTAAAATCACAGTGATTTAGGTCGAGAAAGGTGGATTTTATCCTTTTTTTTTTTTTTTAGCAAGTGTGTAAAGCATGCTGTTTCATAGTTGAATATGAAATTTTCTTCACTAAATTTGCCTGAAGTATCATCATCTTTTGCAGGTTAGCCGGCACACAGGCCGAATCCATTTGTACAGTTGTGTTCCTGGACATGATTCAAGACCCAAACCTCTTTGTGAAAATTTTCTTCCAGAAGAATTGAATTCACCTTTATGTTCTCCCAGTAATGTTAAAACAAGAACTCTGCTCTTGAAAAAAAAAAGATCCCTGCATTTTTGCAACGTGTTCAAGGCATTCATCAAAGAGTGGTTGGCACTGAGACCAATTGATCGGCATAAATTGCTTGGAAAGCCACTACAACTTCCCTTGAGCCTGGAGTTGTGTTTTCTGAAAGATAGCATCAACCATAGCACAGAAGTATGGACCTGTTGAATTCATTTGATTCTTGTCTTTACACACGCAACCTGCTTTGCTTATGCACATTGCACAGCATGTTCAGTTCTGTTCATTTTTCTTTTCCAAAGAAATTCTACATGTCTAAATGATACACGTATTTGTTCAATGATACAACATACAGTTATGCGGAATTTACTCAAGGATGTCAAAATATTCTGAAATCCAATCTTCATAATTAACGCCACCAAAAATCCCCTTCTGGTAATCCAAATTAGTACTATATTTTGGATATGGTAACTACTACCATATTATATTTTAGGTAGGAATGCTGGAACTGGTACATGCTATTTTAAGTTTTTAAGTATATATATTCTGTATCCATTTGAGTATAGATCCTAATTGTTTATAGCCCACTTATGTCACCTGACGCTTTTATTATAGATCAAGCTACTTAATTCAAGTAATGTTCAGTGTAAAGCAAGATTCAGATGGGTGTAACTTTGTTAGCCTATTACAGTTGCTCAGACCTTAGTTAGCATTCAGTGCTGTTTTTTTTTAATTCACATTCAGCTATTGTAATGTTTATACCTCTTGAAATGTTATTAGTTTTTTTTCGCTACACATTGAAAGCTCATCATCGTCGTGCTAAAAATAGTGTCTGTACATATACGAGAAGCAGCACTCCATGCATGTCACATTTTGCCAGCTGTACTAATCAGTAGCAGAGACAAGCTTTTAGGAGCCTATTTTGCTAGCAAATTACAGTGTTCTTCTTTTATGTATAGACAATTTTCTTTTGAACTCTTTGCGCTCTTATGCCTCCTGGCCGGGATGTCGGGGCGGTGGCTCTGCCACTGGTACAAATGGTGTTTAGCAATTTTTAGAGCTTGAAATGCACAAGTATTCATTTTGGTGTTCCTCAGCTTAATGAATATCTGTCACTTATTCCTTGTTCTGGTCTGCTTTCTTCTTAGGGGATACTTAAAGGGGGGAGTAAGAGGCGTGCGGCACCATTGAATAGCGTCTGTAATCCTTTGCCAGAAAATGCTGAATGGAGACAGGTGGTGTTGCGTAATGGCACCTGTAAAGAGAGACAGTACACTCAGGGTTGGACCATTGATGATGAACCTCTCTGCAAACTTTGTCAAGGACTTTGCAAGCAAGGACTCCTTAACTTGTGTTTAGAAGTAAAGCCTGTTTTGTTATTATGAACAAATAATATGTACTCACAATAATTTTGTTTTACTTGGTTCAGTGGAAGGCTTGCAAAGTCGCCAGAATATTTTGAAGATCTATTCTGTGGTCTAGCTTGTTTCCAGGAATATAGGTTAAGAACCAGTGGCAGAGCCCTGCGGCAGGTGAGTCTTCTTTCTGTTATCCACACAAGTGAACAATTTTTGTAGGTGTGGTTGAATAGTTACTGACAGTGATTATCCCTAGCACTTGGCACTTGTATCTTACTTTTCCTGCATTTACTTTGCTAAAGTACGGTTGCCTTGGCTTCCAAGTAGATCAAGCATCTTGCTTTATGTAAGAATATGCTCTAGGAGTAGTTGAGGCAAGGAGCTCTGCCTATAAAGCAGCAGCCACCCCACCTTTGTGACTAAGTCATTGCATTTCAATTCAATCCAAGTGGCCCTAGGTCAAGCTGACCTCTGGGCTTTAGCCTGATTGATCCATGTTTTGGGCAATACAAGTAATTTTCAGTTATATATAATCAAAGAAAGTTGCAAATTAATTCATATATATACGTATATAAATAAAGCTTCTTTGTAATTATCTGCAGGCACTGTTTCAAATAGAACGTGGTAAGTGCTCCCAATGCAAGCTCGATTGTTGCAAGCTTGTCAAACACACTAAACCCTTACCCTTGGAAAAGCGAGAAGAATACATCAGAAAGGTTGCTCCAAACATTGCAAGTAGAAAAAAACTGTAAGTGCTGCACATTGATATCATGCTTTTCTATATTCTTTTGCATATTTAGGGGGCTAGCAGGGTCGTGTGGTTTAAATTCTTTAAGTATTATCAGATATGGATAATTACCCTGTTAATTGTTGCTTTGATGATTCCCTGCATCTACCACAGCCTAGATAAGCTTGTCCATGAGCCAATTGATGGAAATGCTTGGCATGCAGATCACATAATACCTGTCTATAAAGGAGGAGGTACGATATATGTGCAACAGTTTTGTGCAGTTTACTCTTGAACGGCATGATAATTTTTCTGATTTGCTCTCAGGGGAATGTAAACTTGAGAACATGAGAACACTGTGTGTGGCTTGTCATTATGAGGTCACCAGAGCTCAGCACAAGGAACTAAAAAGAAATAAGAAAGAAGGCTAAAGAGCACCTGAAAAACGCCTTGAATAAACAGAAGGATAAAGTTAGTGGTCTCTCCTCTAGACTTTAATTATCTTTGGATGATTTTTGCAAATAAAAAAGAGCGAGAGTCTCTCAGCAACATACTTCTCTGTGATAGCTAATAGAATGAGTAGAATGATTTCTCCATTTCTATATGCTCGTACTTAAACAACAGTGAGTGTACATGTTAGGAAAAAAGAATAAAATTTTTTTAATGTCGTCTATCCTAATCAATACAGGTTGCATATAATGGCCGAGATATAGGAACTAGTAATGGCTAGGATATTCCCTTTCTAACACTCTGGACAACCATATGCAAATTATCTGTTGTTGCCCCCTTTTTGTGTGTTTGTTTCTCCTACATTTTCTTTTGTTATTACATTATTCCATTTCTTATCTTTCAATTCACTGCAGCCAAGTGAAGCAACAGAAGAACTAGATGATGAATTTTTGCTGGTAGCCGTCCCAGGCAGTTCCTACTCCATAGGATTTCCTGGCAATGTTGCTGATGAAAAAGCTGCTGAATAGGCCATCTTTCCTTGATGATTTCCTTGAGGTTATTGTTCAAAAAGGGTGTTGGTCTTTTTCACTTGCGCCCCTTTTTGTGTATGTTAAATGCAACCAAGCACTTGTACTTTGTGTGTGTGTTCTTGACAACAATCTCCATCTTTAGGCCCCTTCTAAGGCAGACGCGTTGCTGCAAAGTGCGTGATGGGCCCAGTCGTGGCGTTGACGGTTGTTGTAGTGTTTTAGGGCGCAATGCTTCTTTTCTTATTCATAAAGCGCTGATGTGGGGGGCGTGATAGCACTATGAATATCTGTAACACTCCTCCCCACCTTTTGATTTGTACCCGTAAATAATCTTCTCTTAAATATGTATACATGCAAAGCTTTTGCGTGATTGAGAAAAAAAAAACAGTCTCCATCTTAGTGGGAAGTAATCTTCTCTCTTAATATGAATATTACTGCAGTTATGGAGCAGTTTTAACAGGGAAATTGAATCAAAATATACTTCGTCTTGTCAGCTGTTGCTGCAAGGAAAGTTTGAACCAGATTAAGCTATATCAGGTTTTGACAAAAAGGAGGGAAACAAGAGTTTAAAACTTTTGTACATGCAAGATGGACATTTTTGTTTGACATCTTTTTTGGATGGAGTACGACCGTATCTAGACATCGAATATTTAGATACATATCAAAACTGTATACACGGATGTAATAAATCTGTATGATTTATTTAACATCTTAACAAAATAGAGCCTACTGTGACATGCAAAGCACGGCCATGGTGCGGTTAGTGAAAAAAACGTACTGCTCAGTGCTCACGCTCATGCAGTCATGCTCTGCTCCCGTTGTCCTCCGCTACCTCGCCGCTCAATTGCCCTGTCGCCCTCCTCCCCAGCTGCTCTCAATTCGTGGGAGGACGATTCTCTGGTGCCGACCCTGATCTGCGCAAGGAGCTCAATTCACAGCCGTCGAGACTCACTTGGCATTGTGCTGTGGTGGCCTGGAGATGGAGAAGCAAAGTTGCTGTACAAAACAGTTTAAAGGGGGGCCTAGAGCGGAGCAGCAAGCAGCAGGAGCTAACCGAATTATCTGTTGCGGATTCAAATGTTTGATTGGGATGTGTCAAAAGAAGTAAAAGACTGAGTAAATTATGGACAGTTCCTTTCTTCCATATGAAATCAGTTTTTTCTGTACAAACAGTGCATTTCTTCCGTACATGACTTTTTATATATATATCTATTGACTGCAGATTCAATATCATATCAGGTCAGGAAATCTCTTCGGCCAAACGTCCATTACCCTAATGTTTCGAGATAATCAGTCTGAAGCACTATCCTTGCAAAATAGTAAATTCAGCAGCTCGTGCCATATAAGTTAGGTGAACTACAGAACCGATTTCATGTCTCACTGCAGAAGAACTCCTCAGCTCTGTCCAAGAAAGAAGCTGGGATCTTTCTATGCAACATGAAGTTCGATGAAGCTTCTTGAGCTCTTTGCTTCAGAGGCCCATCGTCAACTGCTCTTGTTGCCCTGCCATCCTTCTGAACCTTATTTCTGTTGAATCTGATGCCCCCTGAAACACCCTTCCCAACAACTGGCCGTCCAATTTTGCGGCTTGACCTTGTTGGGATATCACCCTGTGAGTTCCTAATATCCAGAATGCTTTCACTGTAACTGTTTCCAGAACCATCCACAGCAGTGGAATCTGGAGAATTTGATCTGGAAGTTTGGCAGGACTTGAGCAAGCAACGCAGCATATCTGTGCTTATTTCCTGCTGTACAACACTTCGGTTCTGATCACAACCGTAACAAACAGCGATCAGAGCAGCAGCCAAGATGGGCATCAACTCGGGGTCGCTGAAGAAAACAAATGGCAGGTCGCACACCTGTTTTCTAACTCATCAGATTTTTCGCACAACTCACATAAATTGGAAGGGACATATCTACACAAACAATTATTTACCTTGTGAAGTATGGTGGGACTCTTTCCCCACCGGAGAACAGCTTGGTTCCCAGCATGGAACAAAGAAAAGTAGCCAAGAAGTAGCAGCGACTCTAGAAGCAGCAAACCAACCTAAAAAAAATAGCACAAATCCTTAAACCTGAGAACAGGGGTGCGAACAAAAGGTGCGGTTGTAAAAACAACAGCCATTTCAGCAGAAAATTGCAAACAATAGTCAAGCATGAGATTCAGGTGTAAAATGGCAGTAAGTCTAATTTCTTGGTAATATGCAAAAGGGTCACAAATGGTCAAGCCCGACGGAAACTATAACATGATCCAGCACCCCAAGCCATCAACTTTCTACAAAAATGCATTCATAATGAACATTACAAGGTGGAACATTTTATATGCACACTATCTTTATAACAAATAAACACACCATGAGTCATATATCTAACGTAAAATGCCTGTTCAAGAAGTACAGATAGTATTAAGACCATAGTTAATTAAAAAAAGCTGACATTTGTTCAAGTACATGTACAGTTAGTATTAAGATCATAGTTAATAAAAAGAGTTGGTAAAGATAAACTACACAGGTGCAACTTGCTATCATTATAGATAGGGCCTTATAGATAAGGAAGAACTGAATGTGCAAAACTAGTAGAAAGTATTGCACAGAAACAAGTTGAAAGTAACTGAATGTGCAAAACAAGTGGAAAGTAATTGAAAAAGTGGATATTTTGAACTTAAAAAGGACCACAAAAACACTCATGTTGGGAATAGATGAAGACACCTGATCGTTTGGCACTCTCCATTTGTTCATGCAATGACTCAGAAGGAAGCTGATTAAATGGAAGAACTCCATCTTTAGATCCGATCTAGCCTGAAAATAATGCATAACCAGTAAGAAAACAAACTTATGGAGGTAAATAAAAAACACATGTAATATTAAGATTCCCATAGCCATATTGTGGGGCTTTCCAGACAGAAAAATTATGACTAGAATCTGTCCATAATTAATTTTATAATGTTATCATGGCCAATGATTAGTGTATAGGTAAGTTTCAGTATGCCTGAGACTACATTGATTTCAGTCAGTGATAACATCCATCCTTCTTTTCATGAAGAGCACTTACCAGCATGTGCTGCAAAAGGGTTATATCCAAGCGTGCCATATTATTCAAAACTTTCAGTACACCAGTGGCTACTTCTTCAAAATTTGACGGAAGAATCGCCAATGTCTGAAAATGAATTATTTAATTTTCCAGCAAGATCCATAAAAAGCAATAAACATGCAAGAGCTCTGCTAACTACAGAAGAAGATAGATTCCCATGGCAAGAAAACTCATGTTTGTGCTTATGTATAACGAAATCCTAAGAAATAAAAGCATGATAGTAAACATGTACACACATTTATTTTTTTTTTTTGGCACAAGAACACAAAATACCTATTTTGATGATGTGGTATATGGTATTACCCATTGCTAGGCATATCAAATCAAATAATCTAAATGTGTGTGTGAAAAAAACATAAGATCTATACAGATATTTAGTTTGGAGACAGCATAACAAAATTACTAAAAAACAACATTACACTTCAATACAGCAGGTGGACAAACCTGTTCGATGATGACCTGTTGTTGTTTGCCTGGAGCAACACAGCAGTCAAAAGTGATGGTAGACTAACAAGGCCAGTCTCAGCCAGTGCAGAAAGTAAGAGCATTACAGGCTGCTTAAGGTTCATCTCATTGCCTTTTCCAGGACCATTATATGATGCACATACATTATTCACCTTTCTTCCTTCAAGAAAACAGTCCACTGTGCTATTTTTATCTCCCTGGCTAAGACTTCCAGAATGCTTCTCTGTAGTAACGCCCAAATCAGGCGGTTGCATTGCTGAATTGTTCAGGCCAGCAGAGATCACTAATAAGTCTTTACTAGCCTCATCAACCAATTTTCTGTCCACTTGAATGCTCAAGTCATGTTGTTTACAGGATTTGCTATCTTCAGCCAGTTCAGTGTATATGGTTGGCGATTTGGCATCACCAGATTGATCAAGTGACATTGATTGGCACCCCACACTGTCCTGTGAACTAAGATATTCATATTCTTGCACTATATTTCCACCTAGTGTCCTGCATTTGCAGGACTCCCAATCAATAGCAGAGAAATTTCCAGGTTTTGATGTTAAGACAGACAAAAGGTTGAGACCAAACAGTATAGATGATGGAAGTGGGGATCCTTCCACCTGTGGCCTATCATAAAGGGCAAACAGATCCCGCAGACGATGTATTATTTGATAAGCTACAATCAGTTCTATCAAACCTCCCTGCATTTGAAGTTGTTCATCATTGATGTGTACATGGCCAACGATCATGGTCACAGTCCATAAAAAGCCATCTAACACTTCACCTGATGACTCTGTATTCTCAATTGATGTTTTATTAGACAGAAGATTTGAATTTCCAGAGTTGGATGCTGCCACCTTAATATAATTCTCCAGTGACGCTGATAGCATGGGAATAATTGGGGGTAAAAGATTTTGTACTAGAAAATAAGTTCGATTAGCTGGAAGTGAGAGCAACACTCTCAACAGGCGCAAAAGGTAGACAGTGACTTGACAAGCTCCAGGCTTTGAAGTATGTGATGCAGGTAATGCAGGCGCAATGAAGTCAAGCAAACCAACTTGTCTTGATGCATGCAGCTCAAGATCCTTCCCTTCTAAATACTAAACCAAAATAGAGAGAAAATGGTATTAGTAAACATAGTTAGCACTATAGTACAGACAATACATGAGGAATGAGAAGTACCTTTGTTATGTCACTGACAATCAAACCAATACTAGCTGCACCTTCTTTTCTAGCTTGGCGAAGTCTCTGAAGGTCTTGAAGCCATCTACTTAACTTAGCTTTGGCAGCTCCAAGAGCAGTCCTGTGTGTGATTCCTGTACTTTCACCTACGGATGGTTCAATAAATTCATGCTTTAGAGCCATTAATCTCTGGCGAATCTTTTTAATCCTTCGTTTTGTCTGCACATTATTTGATGACTTAACCATAGAATCTGCAGCACTGGAATTGCCGGTTGTCTGTGAATCTTCTCCGCTGTTAGCAGAAGTAGAACGGTTTTGGCCATCTTTACTTGGAAAGCGGCGCTGAAAAGGTGAAGGCTGATCCCTAAGATCCATTGAGGCTCGCTCCGTATTTGTTCTAAGTAATACTTGCGCCGCTGCTCACTTTCACGAAGCTTTTCAGCTAACTTTTGGGCTAAAAGTTCAGCTTCCTCTTGTTGCGCTTTTGCTCTTATCTCTTTTCGACGTTGTTGTTCTGCAGCCCTTGCTTCTCGTGCAGCGCTAGATGCTTTGCGCTCCTCTTCTCTTCTGAAAATAGCTTCTTCTTTCTTGCGCTGTATTTCAGCAAGACGCTGCATCTTCTCAGCTTCAAGGAACTTTCTTCGTTCCAAAACAGCTTCTTCCCTCGCAGTGTCCTCCTTTTGCTTTGTTTTGATCACCTGTAGCTTTTCAGCTCTCCGCATTTCAGAATCATGAAGTTTCTGCCTTAGCAAGAATTTCTTATTTTCGTCATTCAGTGATGTAATGAAACGAACCTCATTGACCTTAGTGCTCTCATCGCCAGCTCTTTTTACAACCTGAGCAAGATATGCTTCGTGACGAGATTCGCCACGTTGATGGCGTGCATTCATTACTTCTCGCAGTTTTGAGCTGCGCACAGCCTGCCACTCATTGACACGATGCAACTTTTCAGAGGTACGCTGTAACCTCTGAACCCGCTCACTCTCCAGTTGACTTCGGATTCGCAGCGCTCGTGCATGCTTTTCTTCTGCTTCTTTTTTCATATCCAAAGCACTTCTTTTTTTCTTTTCAGGAGACATCAACTTGTCATGTAGAACACGAGCACGGTCTGTAACTTTTCTTCCAACACCAGGAGAATGAGAAACACGAGAATTCCGTACAGGAGATTTCAGTATATCTTCCCAGTTTCTTTTCTCCTTCCAGGCATCCATGGACTTCCAAGGTGCTGCAATTTGCTTTTCCTTTTCAAGATGAGCTGAACTCTTTTTAACAACATCTGTTGACTTGAGCCTGTCAAATTTGTTTTCTGGCAACTCCCTATCCTTCTTAAAGGTGTGTTTCTCTATTTCAGAGATTGGTTCTAGTGACCCTCTTCTACTCCTTGCAGAATATGAAGGCATACTTTGTGGATACGATTTACCAGACTTGAATGCATCCCTACTCAGCTTCTTTTGCCAGCAATCTTTTGCTTATATTCCTAACAGTATCAGGAAGTTTCACCTGACTCTCAACTTTCAAACTTATATTCCTAACAGTTGCCGATGCTGTGGTCAGCTTTGACGAGTTACCCAAAACTTCTTCAGAAGAACTGGATGTAAATCTCTCTGCTGTTATACCAGCCTGCTTGCATGCCAGTTCCAATTGGATTCTCTGGAAGGCCTCTAGAGATGAAGACAGTATTTCTTGCCTGTGTGGAGAACTTGTCATCCTTCTGACCTGTGTATAAAATGTACCAAACATGACTTTAGAGAAATGAAATACAGCTGGAAAAAATTATTACAGAAGGAAGAAAAGGAAAACATGCAGCTGTTAATTTGTTAAGAGTTCTCAATCTAGTAACACATCACAGTGAAGGTACCATTCAATATTCCATATTCATACCCTACATCAGCAGGCTTTTCCAGTATGTCAATGGATCATAATAGACGTAAGTGATTCTAAAAAAAGACGTAAGTGAAAAGAAAACAGAAAACACAAGAAATTAGGATGCCTAGTGAGAAAACAGACCTCCCAAGACAAGGAATGAGGTCTCCTATGGTCAGATTTCACAGCCAGTGGCATGCCCTCCTTTGGTACACCAGGAGATTTTTTGGTATTATCAAAATGCTCTGCTCTGGATTTAAGTTCTTGAAAATCGGAAATAGCTTCTTCAAGGACAAGTATGGATTCATTAATCTGTTCCATGTCACATTCTAGTTCACAGAGGAGGTAAAGTTCATCAACAGCCCTATTTAGATTCTCAAAAAGAAAACACCATAGCCTCTGCCTGAATCTTTCTTTGCTCTCAGAAGCTGGTGCTTGGTCATGAAGTAATGTTCTACCTTCCAGGGAAGAAACAGATGAAGATGTAACTGGAACTTCTTGATCATTATTGGAGCAGGATATGGAAACAGAGTCAGCTGAGGCTATTGAACCAATAACATTTGAAATACTCTTATCATCATTGGGTGTCTCTGTTCCCTGTATCATAAGTGGAGATGCCTCTTCATTTGTAGTTGTAGTACAAGTGTCTATCTCCGCTTTGAGTTCACTTGCATCTTTTTGCACATTTTTTAGATGTGCAACATCTTCACTATGTCTGTGGCCTCTAGAAGAATTATTATCTCTGTATGAATCTGAAGGTAATGATAGACCTGGAACTTCATCAAAGTCTCCAAACTTGACAGGAGTATTGGACAAAACACCTACTGACTCTGTTTTGGGAGAACATTTTACATGCTGAGAAAGATCTGCACGTTTTGCAGGACTGTCTGAACGGGTGATGGGTTCATGAGGCAGTGAAGGATCTACATGATCAGCCAGATCAGTTTTGGGAGGTTCACTTGTTTCTTCAGCCACCACCAGTTCTTCAGGTTTTTCTACTATATCCTCTGAGGCTGAAACATTTATTCCACTATTCAGGCCACTGGCGCTGGTGCCTACAGCATTGCATACTTCACCATGAACATTTGTTGTTTCTCCACTACCAGATTCATCAACACCAACATTAGCATTTAAGCTCGGATGTGGGTGTTGCAGCTTGTCATGCCACCTTGAACTGTCACTGTTACAGTTAGCCTGTGACCGTGATTGTAAGTTTGGAATTGTATGGCTGGAACCACCTGAAGACCTCTGCAATGTGTATTTTGAGCTGGACCGATGCTTCTGTAAAACGGGTGTATAATGAATTAACAACAGTAAGAATGGACCCAGCATAATGCAGACACATACGAGGAAATGGTGATCAGAGCAAAATAAGAGAAAATAAGACAGGTAAAGAACAACATTACCTTTTTCACTTCAAACCACCCTGATCCCAGGTCATCCACATCGCCATTGTCATTATCCATAACCAGTTAACCACCAAACGATTATCAGGTTCCTTATGGCATTCTTGCTGTCCCAGACAATAATTTCGTGATGATACACTTTCTGCCAAAGAAATATTTGAGCTAAATTACTTTTAGAGTGACAAAAAGGGATTGCCAAATCACACATTCTTCAAGACAAGCCATCGGTGATTATGTCTACTGCCTCAGCTAAAAACTACTACTGACACAGACAAGAATCGCCAAACCCTAAAACCGAAATGCAGTATAAGTTTAATAAGGAACTAGACAGAAGAGGGGTTCACTTGGATCATTGACAGATAAACACCCAAAATGCACTATAAGTATTAGGCACGCGAGAAGAGCCTAACTGAACATGGACGGGTTAATTGATGGATTGGGTTAGTAGGGCACCACGCAGCACTACACAACTGACAGAGAGAGAAAAGAGCATGGACTGATCGAGAACAGCACCAACCCTTCAACGACAAAAAAAATAATCCGTCCGTCCGTCCGTCCGAGAGGGCGAGGATCACTCACCGACTCGAGAAGGAACAAGTCTTCACCGCACCCCCGACAGAGAGAGCGGCGGCGGGCGGAGGATCTGATGGGAAAGGAGGCGGCGGCGGCGGCGGCGCTGCCTTGCGCTTGGTGGCGGCGAGGCGCTGGGCCCTGCCTCTTGGGGTTAACGCCCTGTCACGCAGCGCAACCAACGACTCCCACCGACGCCTGCTTCGTAGCTCGCCAGGCCCAGTGAGGCCCAACAACGCCACAAGAGTTAGGAGCGCAGGCGCGGTAGAAAAAAAAATCCTCACTGACACCTGGCTCGGCCGCGCTCGCCGACGCTCTCCACCGTTTCCGTCGATGCCGCTGCCTTCGTCCTCACGGTCCCCGGCCAGTCTCGTCTCTCCCCCTCCTTCGTGTTTCGTGCTCTGCTATGGACTCATGGCCTCCGTCCGTACCGTACCCTCCCTGTATGCTCTGGGGCTGACTGGGAGTAGTGGGGAGGAGGGGGGCTTTCCCAAATCCCAAGGAGGACCGTGATGTGCATTTGGCTTCTAATTGCTGCAATTAATTAATAATATATAATAATTGCATGTTAGGGTGTCCTGCACTGCCGCCTTTAGTTTGTTCTATATCAGTAGTTGGCGATGAATACTATCAGATTCACCACGATTTTTTTCCGTAAACTACAGTTTTTTTTTTATTTAAAATGTTATATTTCTATGAAATTGCTAATCACTTTGTAGATTGCGTTGGCATCCTAAACGGCTTTGGGTATAAATGCGACCTTATATAGAAAAAAAAAAATCATTGTGCCGCATGGACTAGGAGTAATTCGCAGCCACACTTTGAATATATTTGGGGAGGTTTTTTATTCAAAGGAAAAAATAGACAGAAAATGGAGCCACACTCAAATTTCAGACCAAGATGACTCCAGCCTGATCCCATCAGCTGCAAGATATACAGTTTCTTATAAGATTTTAATGTAGCAAACAGACCATTTCCTTAGAGAACAAACTTGATTTAATCTGTGCACTTTCTTTTTGTGCATCAGAGAATTGAAGAGTAGAAAATCCTTTGTATTTGCTCCAAAACACCGTGATGGCAGGTAAATTTCATGACAGACGTGAAATTTTAAGGTAACACTTTCACTGACAGGGGAGCTTAACTCCCATTGAAAGCTTACAAAGTGAAATCAGCTAAGGCAACAAATGCATATGCATTTACAGCCAACAATGGTGAATACAAAGAATTATCTATAGCAGTTGGCCAATTGCACTCAAATGTACATGCTATTGGGCGATCTACCTTCCTAACCGCCGTCACCATCAGAAGCTTCACCAGGACGCCACTCTATTAGAGCTCGGTCCTGTGACTTCTCATCAATGTGGTTGGAACTGGGAGATCCAGCGCCGCCTGACGGTCCTTCGATCGAGCAATTAGACAACTCTATCAACATTGCAGAGAACCCGCAAGAACAAGATTTGCAAACTGTACCCAGGTTCGTCACGGAGTTAAACCTCTACGGTGAAATAAATGGGGCGCATTAGTACCATGATGGGAGTGACCAACCCCGAAGTACAGAATACTGTAAAAGAGATCTTGGCTGTCATGTTCATGTATCACGTTCATCTACATGCACCTACCTCTAAAGCAGCCTTCAACTTCTTAATCTCCATAGCTTGTGTGTGAGCTAGTTCATGTGATTCCTGCAATCGCCTAAGTGCCACACTCAACTTTGTCTTCTCTTTGGAGACCTGTTTCAAACATCATGAACAGAACAGAAATGTAAGAGACACCAGACAAAGAAGTCACTAATATAACAAGACCAAGCGACACATCCATCTCGTTGCTAGTTATGACAGTAACTTCAAGTTTGAGATGACAGAACACAAAATTCAGAAACATCTGTAGATATAATTCCAGGTGCAATCACATGATGTGCAATCACCTGAGTCTCCAGCTCCTGAATCTGTTGAATAGCTGCCTGCTCAATGCAAGATCGGCGCTTGTATTCTTCCTCAAGCATGCCTGTTATCTGGTATCTTAGTTCAGCCATTTCTTGGGTGAGATCTTCCGCATCCTCTTTTGCCTTTAACTTTTGTTCTCGAAGCTCTTCCTAACAAACAAACAAAATACTTACATTACACAATTAAAGGGAAAGTTGTATTCAAGTATGAAACAGGAAGAATAGATAGCTACTTCAATTTATCCAAGTAGTAATTAAGGCATGCATACAGCAAAATATATTTAGAACAATTTGTTTTTGGAAGATGTTTGGGAGCAAGGATGGCACTTGACCAAATTTAGAGCTTATACCGAATTCTTATTACATGTGGTAAACAACCAATTACCTTGAGCTGCTCAATTAGAAGTTCAGATTCTTCATTTCGTTTTGCCATTTTTGCAAGAATTACATCACCACTTTCACATTCTGCATGAACACCGTTCTCCAATGTTTTGTCAACTTGCTGCCCAGGTATAGAAGGGGATTGTTTAGGACCTCTTACAGGCAACAACTCTTTCAGTTGCTTATTCTCCAGTACAAGTTGATCAATAGTTTTCTGTGCCTCGTCTAGCTGGAGCTCATGTTCTCCCAGTGGTTTGTCAATTTGAGCTTTGTGCTCAGCAGCATGTTGGGCAAAGCTCTCGGCATCAAATAGTCTCTGCTCAAGATTAGTCAAATCAAGTTTCAAGCTCTCAATTTCGCATTGTGAATCTAAAGCTGTACTTTCAAGCTTCTCTATCTGTGCTGCTGCCTTCTGCAACTCCTCTTCTTTACATCTGACTTCTTCCATCAGAAGCCAGCACAGAGAATCAGATCGTATCAGCTCATTGTCCATCACTCTCACTCTTTCTGGGAACTTCTCAAGTTCAGTCAACTTCAGTTCAAGACTGTGAATATGCTCTCCCATGATGTTTGCTTCAACGCTCCGTATATTTAACTGATCCTGCAAATAGTCTGCCATGTTGTCAGGAAAGACTGCCAAAGTAACTAGGTATAGAGTAGCCAGAACAATGAGAAACAGAACAATTACTAGTGCATACCAATTTCCTGATAGCAGTTCGACAGTTCTGTTTCTAATTTCTCAATATAATGCCTGTCCTTCTGGCAGGCGAAGAGGCTGCATTTTTGTCAAGCTGTACTTTCTGCATTAACAATATCATGAACTCAACCAAACAGTTGACAAATTAATGATACAATTTTACCTTGTTCTTATTTATTATTGAAATGTGAAACACCTTAAAATATTACATACAGGAAGTCCAGGAACTATAAGATCATGGGTAATGGGTACCTCTTTATTCTTTTCTTTTCTATGAAGAACCTTTGCACCATTAGTGGGATAATGGCCATTGGAGCTACTTGACATCTGCAGCAGCAAAAAAAAATCACAAGCCCCTGAGAAGTGTACACAAAAAATGGCATGGCTAAGCTAAAATGACATCTAGACCATTAGCAAGATAGTGGTCGTTGAAGCTACTAGACATCTGCAGCAGCAAAAACCACAAGCCACTGAGAATTATATACAAAGATGATCGCTAAGCTAAAATGGTATAGTATATGTAAGTTATAACACACGATGAACATATATCTGTCACAAGAGCACAACTACCATTATAAACTGAAGAAGAGGAATTGGAGATTTAATAGGGCATAGGAAAAGCCTGACCTTAAATAGATTCAGGTACAATTATGGACACACTACACTACTCTTTAGCCCTTTGTCAGATTCAAAGATGTGAGCAGCTAATCTTTGTGATCAGGAGAGAAAATGCCAGAACAAATCAAAACAAGCACCACAAATTGCAGATTTTGGAGCAGCATATTTCGAAATCATACCTTTGTCATTAGACTTTTTCCTAAGAAAACAGAGAGAGAGAGAGAGAGAGAGAGCAAGCTAGAGAAGATGATAATCATCAAGCAAATGTTCCTTTCATGGTTCACTGAATCGTACCTACAGCAACTGGTAAGCATCCAGCTGAAAACAAACGGGCCAACTTAATATGTATGTACTACTATGAGCATTTCCACCAGCTTAATATGTAGTAAGCTCGATATCTCATTCATGAAGGAAGGGATTTGAGGAACAGCAGGTGGAAGCAAGAAAGACATCCCAAACTTGAGAACACCCGCTTGCTCCAATCCTAAACTTGCAAAGGTCTACTCGACAAATAGCCTCCTGCTCCGTATATAGTAGAGAGTAGTTTCTAACTGATTCCCTACCAAGCGCAGTCATCTCACAAGATCCCCGCAATAGGGCGACCAAAATCCACAAGATAAGGTAGGGGAAGGCAGCGGGTTTCGGGAGCTGACCTCCTGCTACGGTGCACGAGCGCGGCCTGCAGGGACGTCTCCGGCCGTATCCGTCTCCGGCGATCGCCGGAGTGATGCGGCTCCGAAGACGGGCTCTGGCGTCGGCGCGGCTCCGAGGACAGGCACTGGAGTCGGCGCAGGACACGAGGTGGCATCCAGCAGCAGGACAACTCGAGGACGAAGCCCCAACCTTGATTTCGCAGCGCTTAAACGCGATCCGGAGCCCTAATCGTTGTTAGGCTACGGGGGATAAGGAAAGAGAGAGAGTGACGGAGCCTCAGAGGGAGGAACATGGACCTTGCTTGCTGATAGAAATGTGAGGAAGGAAGGGGTGGACACTGGACATACAGGTTTTTCAAGCAGAAGCCTGATCGAACTAGTCGGATACTCGGATTTAGAGTTTCTCGTATCAAATCTTTGATAACTATAAATTTGTGGTTTTATTTATTACTTTTGTATTTATTGTATTTTAGTGATGTGACGCGGATGTGACAGTATATTTATGGAAAAAAAGAGGGGTGAATGACCCAGTCGAGAAAAAATATATTTATGGAAAAAAAGAGGGGGGAATGCGCTCGTCTAGGCGCGATTAGTCGCTAATCAAAGCATGTCCGTCTAGCCTAGGGAGTAGGCGGACCCTAAGCAGATGCAGCTCGTCCGTGGCGCCGCTGGTGGTGGAGGAGCGTTGTCCGACGGAAGTCACCGGTGAGGGAGGAGGAGCTCCAGCGCAGGGGCGGAAGGCGACGTACGTAGCCATAAGCGGCGGCGGCCGCGTACGAAGAAGCAGCGGGCATGTATGAAGAAGCAGCGTCGAGGATAAGGCTGAGAGAGATGGAGACCGATTAGATAGGGTGGAGTTTGGGTGGGGAGAAAGGATGAGCTGGGCTGGGCTGATTGCCTCTTGGGACTTTCTATTTCTCTGCCTCTTGGGTCTTTCTATCTTCCTAAATCAGCCTTTCTATTTATCTGAGCTCACTATTCAGCTGTTGATTTGTTCTTTCAGAAGATCATATAAGTATATTAGTATATATATAAAAAATGCCCGGCAACGTCTAGGCACGATTAATCCCGACTGGGCTCTAGCCTCCTACTCCGTATATAGTATGGAGTATTAGTTTCTAACCGATTCCCTACCAAGCGCAGTCATCTCACAAGATCCCCACAATAGTACTACCAAAATCCACAAGATAAGATAGCGGGTTTCGAGAGCTGACCTGCTGCTAAGGTGCACGGGCGTAGCCTGTAGTGATGTCTCCGGCCTCCGGCCATATTCGTCTCTAGCGATTGCCGGAGTGATGCGGCTCCGAAGACAGGCTCTGGCGTCGGTGCGGTCGGCGCGGGACATGAGGTGGCATCCAGCAGTAGGACAGCTCGAGTACGAAGCCTCGGTCGTGATTTTGCAACGCTTAAACACGATTTGGAGCCCTAATCTTTGTTAGCACACGAGCCGCGGGGGGATAAGGAAAGAGTGAGAGCGACGGAGTCACATAGGGGGGGACATGGACCTTGCTTGTTGATAGAAATGTGAGGAAGGAAGTGGGTGGACATAGAAAAATGACAGTTTTTCAAGCAGAAGTTGATCGGACTAGTCGAATACTCGGATTTGGTGTTTCTCGTGTCAAATCTATAATTAGGTCGACTCAATAGAGAGTTTCACTTTGTTGTTTTAAGGATGCCATGTCATTTTAAATGAAATAAAATTTGGATGAAACATCATCTCTCTATGCAAAGTTTCATTCTAGAGTTTCAAAAGTATTTAATTCTATGACTCAAAGATAGTTGATAATCATGTTAAGAGAGTTTCATCTAGATAACACTCTTTTTTTTTATCTCTCTTCTTAAATACACTGCCATGTCATAAAAATGAAGACTAGCCTTGCGACTCTTAGGGTAATCAAAATGTAGACTCTTAGAGTCTAAGTCTATTAATTATCTTTGTAATTATTGAACTGCGGTGACGTGACGTTAATGTGACAATATATTTATGAAAGGAAAAAAAATCAAACACTCCAAGCCTATGATGCCTTTGAGGTAATACGGTTTACGACCGACTACCGCCGCGCTCCAACTGATTTTTGCAGCTCTCTCAACTCTGCATTGTCAAACATTCTCAGCTCCACGAAAATAATCCGCTCCAAGAAAAAGGTGGAGTCCAAGAGACAACTCCACGTTTTTTACTTTTTCAAAATCTTTGCACCTCAAGGGGTACTCCTTTAAGTCTTTTTAAAATTTTGTATCTTCACATGGAGTTGGAGATAATTACACTGCTTTTGCTATCCATAATGACTAATTGGGTTTTCCGTTTTTTGCCCATCCAATCCGTAATTACACTCGATGGCTGGCTTCGCGTTGTATGGTACCGTCGTATCCATAACCCAACACGCTTCTCCGTGTCTTCTCACCGGCTGCGGAGGTGAGCGGCAGTGCGGCGGCGGCGCGCCGGCAATAGATGTCATTCGCGCCGGACGAGGCGGGGCAAATGACGTCCCGTTGCGGCGAGGCATGCAACTATATATTAAAATATATAAATATTTATGACAACGTAATTAGTATCATTAGAAAGATCTTTGAGTCTTTTCTTTAACAAATTTATTTAGAGATTTAAATGTTGCTGCATGTTGGCTTGATTTTGATTCACTGATTTTTTATAAATTCTTTTTTCAGTCAAAGTTCAGAAACCTGCTGCATGCTGGTAAAATTTAATGCACAATCGTTCTCATCGGTGCCGGCTCCATGTCCCCTTGATTTTGATTTATGAAAAAATTTGATCGGAAGGATCTTTTTGCATCGGATGGATAGATGCCCTTAGGTTTGTTTCTCATAGACAACACTTTTTTTAATTACATGGTACAACCGTACAACGCAGACACCCAACAGCACATATTTCTGGGCTACCGCGTTTGCATGACGAGGACAAATGACGTCCCGTTGGAGGCATGCAACTATGCTAGTGTGTAGTAGATGTGACAACGTGCTTTTGGCTGATGGTGTGTGCCTTTGTAACCGGGCATAAGCATAATAGACCGTTTGAATGGAAATCACATCCTGGAGCTCGAGCCAATCTATTTGCCAAACAGTACAATTTGCTCTATAAAACGAGAGCAGAGCAGTGCCAAAACACCCCCTCCTAACTCTTAACCTCTATATAGAGTTTACATTGTACAGATTTATGGAAAAGAGAGGAAAAAACAGCTCAAGTCTTATAGACTCAATATGTAATAAATACTGACTTTGTACCCTCAGTGATATGTCATGCCAACCCACAATCCTGAGCGTGGAGAAGACGTAGAAAATACATCTTTCCTCCGGTCTCCTTACCTCTTGTCCCCTCTACCAGGTAAGTCTCCTCTCTTTCAAACCCAGCCAGTCCCTTCTCTCCCTTTATTCCATCCATGACTGACTACCCAGATCCCTCCCGCGCTTTGCACTTCACCCATTACTGCCTACCCAGATCCCTCCCGCACTCTTCTTGCAATGCAATTCACCCGGGTGGTTCCACCACAAGAAACCTAACCAACGGTACAATCCAGAGCAACTTTTCTAAAAGTCAGAGACCAACCACCAACCAAACAAACCCATAGTATCTGCAGACCATTGCACACTGACAACAAGCAAACCCATTTGGGCAATTGGCACAGCAGGAAAGAAACCAAGTGGTTCGGTGAACCTTAGTTTTTAGCTCTCCTTTCTAATCATACTTATTTGTAAGTAGACTAGCATGCATTCTCCAAAAACTGGGGTGAAAAGGGCTAAGGCATTGTATTTGTAGCAATGTGAAAAGAAAGGCATTGTATTTTGTAGCTGACTAACATGCATGCTCCAAAAACTGAGGCTTGCGCAAATAAGAAAACATATATTAAACTGACATAGCAAGATAACATTTTTCCATGCTTCAAATTTTCAAGAATCAAAGCCACCACATGTCTCAACTCTCGAAAAAAATGTTTCGTGTTTTAAGAAAAATAAGGCAGCTCTGACACAGTTCTTCTAAACACCAGCTCAACATAGATCACATATGCTAAACTTAAACACAGAAAGAGTAATCATTCAGCTGCGGCAACCTCCTGTCCTACAATTGTCTCGTCACCTTCGGCAGGCCTTTCCATCTTGACACCAACATCCTCCTTGGCGTAGTCACCATGCACCTGGACATCACAGGGCATAAGTTCAAAAAGCCACTGGCTAAGCTACATCAACAGACAAAAACTTTGCTTCAAGTAATTACCTCCATGAGCTTTCCAATGTCAAACTTTGGTGCTTTCAGGATCTTCACCTTGCGGATGAAGACATTTTGCAAGGGGAATATGCTAGAGGTGGCTTTCTCGATTTCCTTTCCAATGACCTCAGGGATGAACTTAGACACGAGCTCTTTCAGATCACAAGTTGAAGCTTGGTTGCTCATGATTTCAGTCATCTTCCGACGGATCTGCAAAAACAGAAATGGTGTTCACTGTTCATATGACTGAGACATGGGCTACGAGAGATTCAAGCCTCTTTAAAACATGAGATGATATCTCCAGAACTGTCACCTGTCTGATTTGGCTTGCTTGAGCATAGCAAGTGCGCTTCACTTGATTGGGCCGCCTCTTGGTGAACCCAATGCAGAACAGCCTCAGCATGTAATTATCAGTGGTCTTGACGTCCACATGAGCCTCGATGAGTGTCTGCCACTTCTTGACAAGTGAACGGAGCTTGTCTGTGGTGAAGGACATACCCTAACAAGATGACAAGAGTGGTTATAGACATAATATAGAACATAGGTCTCGTAACAGTGTGAAGCAAACTAGAGATCATTACCCAGAAGTTTGTCAGAACATTTTTCCCTTGCACATCCTCTGCACGAAGTCTGATCTTCCTGTACGCCTGGTCTTCATCACTCTGAAGATCAGCCAAGGAGACCTCAAATACTCTGTGCTTTAAACCCTCAGAGGCAATCTGAAAACGAAACAGAAGAAATTGCAATACAGAAAATTATTATGGAATCACAAAAGGGATAAAATAGATACTTTGAATTGATTAATTGAAGATACCAATAAGGCTACAAGGGAACCAACAGGGTCTTAGTACACATTCCAATATACAGTCCAACAAATGATCTATATATTAGAAAGTCAACACACAACATTTTAAAAGTTCCTTGATTCTATACCAGAATAGCGATAAATAGAGAAAACAGACAAAATAGTGCATAATGTTAGGGCTTCCAACATATGAACAAATAACAAATGTGACAGCCTACAAAGGTCTCGTCTTGCAGAGAAAAATCTAAACAGCCAAGATCTGAATGAAATAGTACTACTGTAAATCAGGAACTAATCGAAAGAATCACCAAAATGCCATATAAACTTGAAATTGGTATGATTACAAAGGAGTGAAGTCAAGATATCAGTGCAACCAAACATCGCATGGACTCAAGTCACAGACCACATCATTCTGGCATAAAAATATATACAACACTGCACAAGACCAATAGATCACTACTTCAACATAACACACGAAGGCAACAGCACAATACCCAAACAGAGCGACAAGAGCAGGCATACCTTGGTGCCCTGTGTCCTGGACACTAGGGTCTTGCCGATGTTGCGCACACTGAAGACCGACGGAGCCTTGATATCATACCAGTCCTTTTTGCTGAACGGATCCACGCTGCAAGGCAAGATACACACAGACACACCAAGAAAACAGGTCAGCACTGGCCAGAGGAGGCTAAAGAACCAATGGTTTCCGATCCGCAGAGCGGAAGAGGATGAGGAAGGGGCGAGATAACTCACGTCTTCTTCTTGCCACCCTTCTTACCCTTGGAGATACGCTTATTCTTGCCAACCGCCATGGCTGCTGCGAGAGCTAGATGCTGCGTAATGTATACAAACTATATCAAACATTTGTAACAATCAAAATAGGGAAGCAAACAACCCAAAAAAAAAAAAAAAAAAAAAAAACTAAGTGGATGGAGGAGCAGGCAAACAAAGGACCGAACCACCACTATAGGCACCGGGGAGGCAACAGAGAACCGCTATGGCGAGTTGGGGAGAAAGGTGCTGGCCTCTATGGTTCGGTCCTATTTTTTTTTTTTTTTTTTGGCCAGGGACCGCGCGGGTTGGCTCGCCGGCGCAGCGGCCATTGGAGCAGGCGGCAAGCTCGCCGGAGCTCGGCGGAAGCGGCGCTGCGGAGCTCGGTCGGGCACGCGGGTGGCACGGGGCAAGAGAGCTCGCCACGGCGAACTCGGCTGGGGCGGTCCCGACGGCGTTGGACGCGGCGGGGCGAACCGGGAACGGCGGAGCTACTTTGGCGAGCTCGCGCGGGCACGAGAGAAAGAGAGAGAGGGTCGGAGAGGTGCCAGCGGTTTGCTCACCTCGGCACGAAACCCGTGAAGGCGGTCCCGTCGGCGGAGACGCTGCCACGGCGGATATCAGCGGCGGCGGCGGCGAGGGCGACGCGCTAGCTAGGGTTCGGGTTGGCGCGCGGCGCACTCATATAAGGGCGTCGGCGTAGGCCGGACCAGCCCAATAGTTGACTCCAGAATGGCGGCCCATAAACGGAGCCAGAGACAGTATATATTAAATTTAATTAGCAAAAATGCTTTCGTGCGCGCCACGGCGTATATAGTTTTATATTCTAATCACCTTGACAACATGCAACTTTATTGAGGATTTATTCAATAATTGTAGGTTATTCTTTATCTTAAAACCAAACTCTATAATATATATAGCACTGGTTGCAAGATCCTTAGATAATTTGCACGGTTTGATTATTCATGAATATTCAATGAATTCACCGTGTGTTTCTTTTCGGCTTGGAATGAAACTCATTGCAAATTTATCTTTAGATCAAATTTCACTTATATCTAGACATGATACTTTAACTATTGAGACATGACAGAGAATGACATATTGACCATAACGCTCCGAACTTTATTATTATTTAATTTTATATAGAATAACAGTACCCATGTTTTGGTTGGTCAGTGCAATTTTTGTTCATAACTCGTTGTCATTTTGCTTCCTGAGTAAACTATTATTCGTTTAGTCCATAATTATCAATTTGAGCCGTGCATAGCTGCTAAATTTGGACACGATTTATGGTCACGAAGATGTATCGTATTGTAAAACATGGTTTGCGCTCGCCTCCAGACCAATTCTGGCAAGACTAGTTGCATGACTACATGCGAAGTCCTATACTAAGCTGAGACGGACACAAATACGGATCAAATACATATATGTGGGCCATGGCAAAAGAAAAGAGCGTGAGTTGCATGCAGAGTCCTGTAGTAAACTAAGCTGAGACGGACAAAAAAATACGGATCGCGATAGCTCTCCAAATCGAATACATATATGTGGGCGGTGGTGAAAGAAAACCGTGATGAAAAAAAAAAGTAGAAATTTTTATTTCTTTAATAGTAGGTATAGATAGTGTTTGTTTCCCAAATTCTAAAAAAATAGTGTTTGTTTCCCTAAAAAATAGTAGTGTTTGTAGAAATAAAATTACTCCAACGGTTCCAAATCTATATCTATACCTACTAAATAAAGAGAAAAATTTTTCTCACACTTTACCTACTAATCTATACCTAATAATAAAACACAGAAAATTTCTGCCAATCTGCCACAAAAATTTCTGTCCGCCTGTCCGTTCACCTTTTTTTTTCTTCAGCCTTTCACAGAGTGCATACGATACGTATTGATCAGCAATGGCATGTCCGCTCAAATCCAGACTCGAATCCAAGACCATCACGATTCCATATGTGTCCGCCGTCCAAATCTAAACTCGAATCCAACTCCAAGACCATCACGATTCCAAATCAAAGTCCATATATACTCTAGATCAAGACCGAATACATACGTAGCAAATCGAGGCCAACAAATCCTACATGGAGAGTAGGATCCTGTGGATGTGGTGGCCGTCAGGTTGGGATTGGAGGGTGACGTAGAGGCGCCGGAAGAGGGCGTTGATGTCGTGGGTCCGGCCAACGGCGAGGTCGGCCATGACGCGCAAGATGAGGTTGCGGACGACGAGCGTGTCGGCCTCGCGACACTGCAGTCCCCAACGGCGACGAAGGCGGCGTCGGCCCAGCATAGGTCACTCAGGAGGCCACCCGCTGCTCGCGTTGGTACTCGCGGCGCCACCGGACATCTCGCGCCCGCGGCCTACTTGCGCTCGAGCCGGCCGCCACCACCACGCTCTGCTCCATGCCGAGCAGGCCGCAGCAACCACATCTAGCTCCACGCAGCTGCCGTCGCCGGCAAGATGGTTGGCTGATGCTAGCATCTCCTGTCCGCTCCTGGAGTATCTCTATGCGGACAGCTGCCTGGCTGCCGTGCGTGGGAAGGAGAAAAGAAAATGGGAAGGTTGATTCGTGGCCCTTGGATTCAGATGAGCGGCTCACAGTACTTTGCCATTAAGGGTTCCCCATCTTGGCTCGTTGATGGACCTCAAAGGGAGATGCAAGGGCTCCAATGTACTAACCGTGGGCCTCTGCTGGGTTGTTTTACTTTTACTACTAAAATTGAGTTTTTCATTTTTCAGAATTTAAATTCACTCAAAAAAAATTCAGGAGTCCAGCCTAATCCGTTTCATATCCCAGATAGGATAGCAATCCAAAACAATAAATCCTACCTCAATACGATACGCTTCTGGTGGAGATGAATACCAAATAAAACCAGATTGAGACACCCACGAACCAACCGTAGCAACGCACGGGCATTTTTGCTAGTAAAAATAAAGAGAGAAAATTTTTGTCACTTTTTTTCACCATCGTTTTCTTTCACCTCTCTCTTGCCTCCCTTCCGTATCAATACCAGACTCTAAAAGCCCACGACAAAATTTCTGCCTTTTTCCACCTCTTTTCTTCCACTTCCTTTATGCATGCCCATATACGTGCTCCTCCAATATTTTTACTCTCCAATATAATGCAATCTATATATGAGTAATGAACGTGGATCGATCATCGGGAATTTTTCAAATCCCTAGGGCACTACGTTCCGCAGCTGTCCCAGATTGTGTACCGGAAGAACAAAGGCGTGGAGAAACCAATTATCAACTTCAAAGGTTTCATGGTACACGCTCATCGATGCTGCTCTTGTTATCTTGCACGCATCATTGGTCAACGTCGTCATATTCTACATACTCCAAATCCTATCGACGTCAAGAAAGGTACATTCTTATATTATGTCACTTGATTCTTCTTCCAGGTCGGGAAGCCAGACGTCGCGCCGACCACCCTTAAAAGGTCGCGGCCCACGGCCTGCTACGGCCTTCGGCGACGGGATGACGTTGCGACCACGCCGGAGCCGGAGACGGCGATGACGCCCGGCGGCGTTCCGGCGAGTTAGTGTCTGTCGTTGCCCCCACCTGCTCTATTGTGACCCGGTGTCGATTCCGGCCAGCCGGTGCGGCGCGGGCGAACGTCGACACGGCGGTGGTGGCGGTTCGGCGGCGGTGAGCTTTGCGGCGGGCGGGCGGCCTCATCCGCTAGGTATGGGCAGCGGCGGGCGTGGAGCTCATGTGCCAGGATGCTTGTGTGCCACTGTAAGGAGGCTAGGCTAACGGTCCAGCGCAAAGGTAACAGCTAGCTATGTTCCAAGCTAGAGTGAATATGTCGAAGTTTTTTTTGTCTCCCGTGGAGACGCGCGGGCATACTCCCTCCGGGATAGAAAAGGAAGTCGTTCTCCGACGCTAGGAGCGAAAAAGAAGTCCTGCAGCCCGGGATTGCTTTGGGACGTTTTTGCCCCCGGGCTGTTGAGCACGCCTGCCGTTACTCGCTCGGCAAAAAAAATAAATGGAGAACGATAAAAATGCCGCAGCCAGGAATCGAACTGGCGCCTTGAACAACGCAAGGAGTGCATGCAACCAACCGAGCTATGTGGCGCTTGATGTCTATAATGCACCCATCACCCTATTTAATAGGGGTAAACAGGGAAAAACTAACCCATAATTAATGATTCTTGGTATGCACAATCATGTCCCAAAGAACTTCTAATACCAGTATGGAGGGAGTATTTGCTAGTTATATATAAAAATGGATGAACCAAAAACAGTCCAAAATGAGTAATAATCTGAAATATAAGAAGTAGTAGTGTACTAGAAGCATCTCCAACAAAATTCTAAATAATTTTCCTAAAAACTCCATATAGATGTCTTTTTATAATTTTCAAAAAATAGGCGTTGCATTTTTAAATCTTTTGAAAAATATAAAAAGTAGTAGTGTACTAGGACCACCTCATATATTTAATAGTAAATCTTTCTAGAAATGGAAATCATAATATATTTATTTAAAAATCTAGTCAAAGCTAAAATTGTTTGACTCTTTTTTAGTGTAGATGTGCGCTTATTTTGAGAAAAAGGTAGTAAGCAAGAAAGGGATAAACAAGGCACGGTGTCCTTACCAGGCCAATGAAGCTAAGCTACGCCCTGTCGAATTTGACATGGAACTTTGTGACATTTAGGTCCTTTTTGGCACAACTCAACTTTGCTAGTGGATCTATTTATTCATCGGTGATGAATCTAGAGCAAAATAGAGGAGTGAGTGACTCTTATAACAGGTGTCAACTTTGTGCAAAATAATATTGTCGTTTTAAAATGTGTCCCCTGATGTGTGGTCGTATACCACGGTCACACGATGTCGGCCGCTAATGTGTGCAACGATGGCCTAGCTCAAGGACAATGACACAAGGGTTTATCTTGGTTCGGGGCAAGCGAGCACCCTAGTCGATATGTGGCACTATCAAAGCTCAAACTGCTCGTATCGGGGTGAATACAAGCGGGCGAGAGAGGGAGATGAACTCCCAAGTCTCTGTGTTGTGAGTGAAATTGGACGGTTCGAGTGTGTGTATTTTGTGTGCGAGAGAGCTTGTCCTCTCCTCGGTGGCCGAGCCCTCCCTTTTATAGTCTTAAGGGGAGCTCACAGGGCGCCTCCAGCTTGCCTGAGGACCGTAGGGTGGAAGAAATACAAAGAGAGGGGCGGAGGAGAAGATGGCCCCTGCCATGTCGGGCACGCCGGGCTGCTCGGCGTGCGCTCCCCAAATATGTTCGCCCGTTGTAAGGTGATATGTATCTTGTTTGTCAAAAAAAAGTGATATGTATCGCCGCCCTATTCAGCGGCATGCCGCTCGGTCGCCGTAGAGTAGAATAGGGGCGGCTCCGTTATAATGATCCCGATTTCGTGAACTGCGTGCGGGTGACGAGCTTGGAGCTCGTTGGTCGGTGTAGAGGGAGGCAATGAGCTCGTCCTGCCGCCGCCGTACTCCTTGTGCCGTACTGTCCGTCAGGCACGTGCCGGTGTCTGCGGTCGAGGTCGTGGAGGCGCCGCCACGCCTTAAATGCTTGTACTTGATGTCGCAGGAAAACATGTGGCCAGGAGAGCTCATCGAGGAACTTGACCTCGTTCGCTGAGGTCATTCTTGTCGTGTAGTGTTTGTCTCTTGCGTTTGGCATTCGCCAAGGACCTTGTGGTCGGTCTCTAATCTTGTGCCGCGCGTGCGTTGGCGATCTCGTGTCCATTTATGCATTTAAAAATCATCCGGCGAGATCGAAGAACAAGAGGGTTGGTCGGGCGCCCGGCCGAAAAAAGTTTCGATCCCGTATCCTAATCATCACGCCCGGATTCGCGATCGTTCTTGGGTCTAGCGCCCGGCGAGCTTCGTTCGAGGCGAGAATGAGCTCGTTACATGCGGGTCGAGCTCACAGTCCCCGCGCCCTCGGGGAGCTCGTTCGAGGCGGAAAGCTATCTCCTTAGGCCGAGCTTTTTTGGCGCGCCGTCGGGCCCTCACGGTGCGAGGGAATCCGTTCGGGACTTCGTCGTGGGGAAACCCAGGCGTAGTCTTCCTTCAACACGTCGTTAGGAGCGGGTTAGGTTAGTTGATTCTGCCCGAATATCGTGTCCCACACCCCCCCTCCCCCCCCCCCCCACCCCACCACCACCATAAAAACTGGATCCTAAAATGTTTTGAAAACCTTGCGTTGACACCCTAAAAATTTAAGCGAAATTGACTAAAATTAACCGGAGATGACTCGTTATAGTAGGTACCCACATTGTGGAGATTATTTTAGTATAATCAACATGTGGGTCCAATAAACTATGCAGTACTACCTAATTCGTCTATTTATACTTCCTCCGTTCCAAAATACTTGCAATTCTAGCACGAGTGTCACGGTTTAGTATCCCAAGTTTGATTAATTATAAATAAAAAACTATCAATATTTATGCTACCAAATAAATCTCATTAGATTCATTACGAAATGTAGTTTTTAATAAATTAATTTGAAGTCATAAATATGAATAGTATTTGGTAGAAATTTGGTCAAACATAGGTCACTTTTGGTGGCACGGAGCCAGTAGCCCCCTTATTGTGAGGGAGTACTAATAACTGATTAATTGGGCTAAAGGCTTATCCGTAGATAATCCAGTAGCCCCCATTTCTGTGGGTAAAAAATATTAATACCCTACTAAAATGAGGTGGGTAAAGGTTCGAATAAGGGCAGTCCCCAACCCTATAAACTATATGTAGTTCTATCCCTATTAATTTTCGTAGACATTGTATGGAGAAATCATGGATAGTTTCTATATAATGATTTTTTTTATCCAATTGGGGCCAACCGTTGTAGGCCGGGCCGGCTGATCGATTCAGTTTAGCCAACTGCACTGTTGTTCCATTTCTGAAATTTTCAAGCTGGAAAAATGATCAAGCTCCATGTCATGTGTGTGCGGACTGCCGAAGCCTAAGAAAGCCGGCCCGGCCGTACGTAAACGTTACCTGTGAGCAACAGCACACACAAGCGACGCCTTGATGCTGCAGCTGCCAGAAGACCGGTGCTTTTGCATGGCACGAACAAAAGACGGGTGTTTCCCCAGCAGCGCGACTGGAATCGAACTGTTTCGTCACACACACACGCTTAGCTTTGGCAACAATGGCAAGTACTACTACTAGTAGTAGTACTGCATAGTGCTGGCCGCCTGGGCCATGCTTGCTGGACATGATCAGGATGATGATGATGATTTATACATGGCCTGAACATGATCAGGAGTACGGAGTATAAGAATTACACTCTCTTCTTAAAGGCCATGTAGCAGCAGAAGCAGCATGTTGCGTTCCGTGCGTGTGTGCGTGTCACGAAGGCAAAGCCCGCGCGTACAGCCAGCCCGGCCCGCGGCTTGCGGGATGCAACCGTGCTACGTGGGTGCGCCTCCCCGCTCCTCGCACAAGCACACGATCGGGGCCGGACGGTTTGGAGACCAGGCCGCGAGAACGAGACGCAGCCGCAGCTTCTGCCGAGCGCTGCGAGTGGCCACGCGATGCCCCCGTGCCATGGCCGCACGCACACGCACACGCGACTCGGCACCGTGGACGTGGTGGAGGGATCGAGCACGAGCGAAGGAAACGCTCTCCTCTGTGTCCCCTCTCTCGGTTTGCAGTATGTAGCTAGCGACCGATGGATGGGTGTGATCGACAGTGTGTAGCTCCAGCTTTGCTGCCCCTAGGATCTTCTCAGTCGTTGAAGTTTAAAAGCTCTTCCTACTTTTTGGGCACTTAAATTTAACCATCAACAACAGCCGCTGCATTCTAGCCCTTGAATTCATAGGACCCACTGGTCATTGGGTTCAATAAATATTTTCTTTTCTTTTCTGCTCTCTCACAGCTGCAGTTAAACTCTTTTCAATACATCACGATGTGCGTCCTCCTTTTTGCACCTCCTGTGTTGTGACTTGTGATCGAACAGTGATGGTTAATTAGCATCTGAAAGATAAGGCAAAGGGGATAGTGTCAAGGGGCCCTTACGAGAAGCGGTGGTGCTAGGGTGTGCGAGAGAGAAGCCATCGAAAGAGAGACACAAGAGGAAACACTAGTGCAATATTACTATGGTGTGCATACAAGCAGTATGCCAATCCTATGATGTAAAAGACTATTGCCCCACGTCTTGCACGTGACCCTCTCTCTCGATACTTCTCCTGGGAGATTGGATCCTTTCTGGCGCTACCGAAACCTAAAACACAAGGAATGAAGGGAGATTTTAGTTTGCTCGTGATGTATGTATTTAACCTTGTCAAGGGTTTGAACTTGGTAACCTCTCATGTAGATTGAGCTGAATGATCAGCTCTTGCCTTCTGAGTCAATTTGTTGAACATCACACTAAAGTTGGTTCGGCATCTACCCACCAACACCGACAGGAATGTTATGTTAAAATATTTTCTATGCATATTTTTGACATTTAGAATGCTATAAATAAATATTAGGCTTATTTAGCTTATTAATTTTGACACCACACTAAAGATGTGATTATGCTAATTTAGCTTATTATTACGCCATTCTATCTAGAGAAGAAATAGTACCCCATATAAACTAGTGATCCTTAGAATTTATTCATCAATCGATCTATATATAGACCAAATTTACTCGTGGCATGCATAGAGTTACCACAACAGCTGTTATCATGCAAAAAATCATAGCTTCTAATTGCCACGTGTCTTCCAAGTAGACTTAACACGTCATCGAACTATGACGTGGCAGCCCTCCACGTTGGAGGACCTTTTTTTCTTTCTAAAGTAACGCACCTTGTGTCTCCATTGCGGGCCCATGTGGTTATCTTCTCTCTCCTATCGGTTTTTAACTTTGCTTCCATGCATGGATTTCTCCTCCCTCCCCCTTCCAACCGCACCCGTCGCCCCAACAAAACCTCCGAGCAGATCACGACCTCCGCTACCTTCGCCATCCCGCTTAACCACACCACCCTACCTTTCCTCCCCTCTTACTCCTTCAGCACTCTGCTAGCCTCAAGCTTGCTCTGCTCCCTCTCTCTCTCCCAGATCTCCGACGCTCGACGCGCCGCGGATCCTCCTCCCGATCGCGCGCGTCCTGATCGATGGCCTCCAGATCGGTTTCTTGATCATCCATCGATCCTGAATCAACCCCACGTGATGGATGTCGTGGAGCTTGCTGCGGCGGCGAGGCATGGATGCAAGGTCTGCGGGAAAAGCTTCCTGTGCGGCCGGTCGCTCGGAGGACACATGAGATCGCACATCTCGCTCGGCGAGGCGGCGGCGCTGGATGTTCACGCCGACGACGAGCTGAGGCGTGCTTCGCCGAATGGTGGCCGCAGCTGCAATGGAGTGGTCGGGTACGGGCTCAGGGAGAACCCCAGGAAGACCCGGCGGCTATCCGACTTCGCCAACGACGAGGATGGCGTTGGCGATGGCGATGGCGATGGAGAGCAGCACAAGGCGTGCCGGGAGTGCGGGAAGCTGTTCTCGTCGTGGAGGTCTCTGTTCGGGCACATGCGGAGCCATGCGTCCGGCGGCAGGTATCGCGACGACGACGAGGGTGACGTGGACGTGGAAGACGAGGAACTGGTCCCAGTCCCAGAGGAGGCGGAAGCAGAGATGGTGACGCCGACGGAGGCGCCTGTGGCGGCGGCGCCGGCGGCTCTGACGGTGCTGTCCGCGGCCCCTAGGCGGAGGCGCCGAACGATGCGCGTGGCGGCTCCGGCTCCTGCGCCGCCGCCGCCGCAGCCGCCGGTGCTGAGCGGGTTCGAGAAGGAGCCGGAAGACGTCGCGCTCTGCCTCCTGATGCTCTCGCGCGACACCGGCATGTGGAGCTCGCCGGCCAAAGTGGAACCTTTCGAGAGCGCAGAGAAGCAGGCGGGACTTCCAGGAAGCGGTTACAATTCCGACGACGACTCAGCTCTGCCTCTGCTCCAGTACGGCGACGCCAAGATCAAGGGCCGCGTCTCCAAGAGCAGCAGGAAGCGAGGCTCCCCGAAGCAGCGACGCGATCCCGTGGCGCCGAAGCGGACCCGGTACGAGTGCCCGGGGTGCGGCAAAGTGTTCAGCTCGTACCAGGCGCTCGGCGGCCACCGCGCGAGCCACAAGCGGATCAACGCCAGCTGCAGCTCCCCAAGGTGACCCCCGCCGCGTCCCCGCGCCGGAGCCAAGCACCGAGACGTTCGCGTCGTTCAACACGCTGTCCCCCGGCGTCGCCGGACTCGGTGGCCATCGGCTTCGGCAAGCCCAAGGACGACGAGGCGGTGGCTTGGCACAAGCGGTCGCATCTGATGCCCTCCGAGTCCGACGACGTCGAGCTCTACTACGCCGCTGGCGCCGGCGTGGACCACCAGAAGCCGCATTCAGCAGCTGCGGATGGGTTCATTGATCTTAACTTCCCACCGGCTGCACCGGAGGAGGCTTGAAGCTCGGCTGCGCTGGCTGTACTGAACCAAGCTTGATCTGCAAGTGATCAATGGGGGTCTGTACAGATTGATTCAATTCAATTCAATTTTTTTCCAAGCTTAAGGGAATCTTGGAGAAGGAGGAAGATTAGGAAGAAGAGTTCGAGTTTTCTCTCAGGTTACTTAAATGTGTTTTTTTAGCTTTAGCTTTTCTGTTCTTCAGGGCACTAGTAGATCAATAAGCTTGCCTGGTCTCTGATGATTGATATTCTGAGCTCGAGTAGCCCGAGCTGGTTCAGTTTAGCGGATGCTAAGATTAGCTCCAAAGCTATCCATCTGCTTACTCGGTCAGTTTGTTATTTTTAACTTTGCCATCTGCGTGCTTAGCAATTCCCCGTGAATTTCTGAGTCAATGCTAGCCTTTGCTCTGCTCCTACTTTTGCTCACCAACCTGAGGTGTGTCTGCCTGCCTTGTGCGAGGCAATTAGTTGCCTCAAAGTAACCAATTGCTTCATGCTCAGTCAGTGTACTACTGGTTGGTGGCTCTGCGTGCCATTGCTACGGTTCACTCACTTCGTACCAGAGAGAGAAGCAAGCAACAAGAGTACTGTACTGCACCTCTCTCTGACAGACAGCAAAGCAACGCAAATCGTGCATAAAGATGACAAGGGCAATGTGTTGTGCAAGCTAGATCAATGGAGGTATCGAGTATGTGAGCCAACTGAAACTGCAGGGGAGCAGCAAGGGAGGGGTCGACGAGTACAGTGATGGAAGCTCAGGAGCTGCAAACTATGCAGTCTTAGTGACAAAATGATTGGTTAGGACAGTGGAACAGCAAATCTTTATGCAACAATGGCTACTGCTGAAGAAAGAGATTTGGCATGCATGTGTATGATGGCATGTGGGATCAGTGCAGTATGGTGTGCAGGACTGCAGGGGTTGTTCACTTGTCCACCAGAACACTGATGAACGAGTCTTCTCACTCACCGTTCCCCTCTCTCTCTCTCTCCCTCCCAGTCTTCCTTGTTGCTTTAGAAAGACTGCTCCGAGATAGTTTATGTTCCCTCACTAAAGATTTAAAAATCGTAATCATGCCATCTTTCTCTCCCTTCTGTTTCTCCCTCTAGAGAGTACGCAGAGACGCACAGACAGCTCACGCGATTGTTGTGTTGCTCATGTCTCTTTCTTGCTCGCCTTCGTTGAACTAGCCTTGCTTTAGGAGGCACACAGGACACTTGCGCGTTGCTGCAACTCCTGCCGGCTGCCGAATTTCTCTAGTCCACAATTCCAGAACACCGAATTAGCATGCAGCCAGCAGGAGTTAATCCTTCTCTTGTTTGGACGGGAGGTGTTACCAGCTGTGCTCTCGCGCGTTCGTTCAGGTCACATCACATCTGTGTAGTAGGCTACCTAGTAGCACATTCCTTGCTTCAGTTCAGTAAACTAGCACATCAGAGATTCAGAGAACAATGTTCCATGGTCCATTGCAGAAGCGCGTGCGTCTGTGTATATATACTGTATGAAAATACCATGCATCTTTATAGTTGATATTGCCATACGATTGCCAAGACGCAAGCGATTCTGGTGACGCTTGATGGTTACGGTTTTTTGAGAAGCAGATGCGATGGCGATCTCCAAGCACCTCTTTTTGGGGGGTGCCAATCGGATGGGACCACGCGCGGCCATATGCCGGGTCTTCTTCACCATCCTATCCTATTAGGTGGAGCTCTCGATGTTGGTAACCCACAAGTTGAGCAAGGATTCTCTGTTCTTTATGGGCGTGTTTGATATGGGCAAAAAACAGCCGGGCAGTGGCGCCAAAGATTGGGCAATGGCCTCATTTTGACCACAGTTACTATATAGCAAAGCCAATAGGTGTGCAGTCTGTGATTGATGGCTTTGATTCTGCATAGTGCAGACCCAAGCTGACAGATGTTGTTCAAGTAAGAGTCTGCACTGTGCTACTTTCTAGCAATGGTCCATGCATGGTCATGACTGTCATGCTGGTGCTTTCAGAAAATAAATTTCAGAATACCATTGTTGATCAAAAGAGCATAAGCGCATATAATTAGTCGACTTGCCAGTTAGCTTCCATTTGTCTTACAATTAGTTTTAAGAGAATATGTTAGAATGTTAGATGTAGTTCTTGACCGACCGAGCATTTTCTTAGTCTCCATTAGCATTGACATGATTTGGTCGCCTCCAATCAACAGGCAATTTTATATGGCACTACTTTTCACTCCAATTTCACTCCGAGACAAACTGCAAGATCTTTGATCAGCAATGATGTCCCTAGGCTAGAACACCACCAGAGTTTGTTTAACCTCAAAACTAGGGGTCCATGCATGGTATCCTTGGAATAGCAGGTGCCACAAACCCACAAGCCAAAGCCTAGAAAGAAATGAGCTGTCACAAGCTCTTCTTGCATCTAGACAAAGGCCCAGGTCACACTCCAACTAGCGACGAGAAGGATATGCATATGTATATATATACACTTGTAGAGGAATATTGATCATCTCTGGGTAATGACTTCCTTGCAGAGACAATGAGACGATGTATATACAAATACATACTCATCCAGTCATCCATAAACAAAGCCACGAGAGGGGCTTGGTGTCATGGTGTGCAGGCAACTTCTGTTAGTGGTTCCCACAAATATGTGCCCAACCAAACCAGACAAGGCTCACCACTGCACACGGAGCCATTGCTCGGTTGCCTTGCAACCACTTAAACCAACCTTTCTTTAGCAGCCAGGACAGATCCAGATCTGCCTGCTTCAGCGGTCAGTACAATGCTACTAGAATTAGCCAGGCGAGAGGGTCTCAAAGATAGGAGCTCTAATGGGTGCTTGTGACCGGATTAGTCGGCAACTACTAGCTGCAAAATGCCATAAATTGTGGCTAACCATTTTGACTTTGTGGCTATGTTCTTTATTTGTTTCTTCGTCTTTTTCGTTACTGCCATCAGAGGTGCCGAAGGTCGCTAATACTGACTAGTTAACTGCATATTATTACGTACTAGATGATGATACTGGACTGCTGCCAGATGCAAAGTTGTTAGTGTTCACTATATGTATGAGTGAATTCAATATTTCAATAATTGCCCGGGCTGATTGGTTAGTGAGCAAAAGATCACACCAGCCAAGCTTTGGTTGCACTCTTCAAGGAAAGGCTACTGCTTTTTTACATGCCCTGAAATGTGTGACAATTGCCTCTCTGTCTCTACTCTAGTCTAGTACTGTAGTAGCAAATGAAGTATATGCTACTTGCTTTTCAGTGCACTGTCGTCAGGGTGGTTAGAGAAATATAAAAGCCCTTAAATTGGTTGGGGTCAGCATATCCAGAAGCTTTGGTTACCTAAGAAGACGCTGTATAAGAGTATGTGATGAGTGATGCAAAACATACAAAAATAAAGAATCACTGAAAATAGCTGACCAAGGTAATTAGGTACTGGTAGTGGTAGGGTATCCTCGTTGAAAGAGGCGAAATCATCAGAGCCTTCATCTTGTAGAAAAGAAACGTTTCTCCTTTCAAAAATATACTGGCAGGAAAAGTTGGGAAAAGGCAACTGAAATGCTCCTTTGAACAATAGCTGTTTGCTTGCAACTATCAACACAGCCACTTGATTGCATTGCATGATAGGAGCAAACAAACCGACCGAATCTCCTCATCGAACCAGTACTAAAGAAAAGGGCACAAAAAAACGCGACGAGATTTGACACGCGACGCTGTTAACCTACACACTCCGAGATCTAAAACTATTCAGAAAAGAAAAACATCGTTGCTTCAGTACTCAGTAACAGACGAAGATGGTCATTTAAAGTGATCGAAGCGAAAAACAATGAGTACATCAAACATGCTCAATCAAGCGATAGCATTTTCATTGGGCAAAACTATTGAAAGCTGCTGGGCAGGATTTTTTGAGAGATTTCGGCTGTAGCTTCTTGAGTAAATCCCAACTCTCCCATCCACCAAAGATTATCATTTGCACTTTTCAAAAGTCAAACAATTTTAACAAAATATATACAATAGATTATTATTAATAACTAGCAGGTAAGCCCGCGCAAAGCGTGGGCAGCAAGCTAACAATGCTTATGATAGGAGTGTCGATAATATGACATAAGCATAACCTAAGCGATCCACACTTGCTGTTAGAAACAAATAGAGGATAGGAAACACATTTTAGTTATTTCATGGAATACTTTGATTCACAAAAAAAGGGAGTAAGATGGGAAGCACATGTTTACAGTTAATGCCAACCTTTATACATAAAAATAAGTTCTTTCAGGTGGCCCAAATCCCTCAAGATAACCTGTGTAAGGTTTCATACATATTGAAACGACGGTTTCATACATATTGAAACGACGGTTTCATACATATGGTTCCTTCTGCATAAATAAACAATATAACTATAATCAGTGCAGGGGGCAGTAGGATACCTTTTCTTCTTTTTTTCTTTTCTCTTAAAAATAAAGAATATAGCTATTTTTTTTTTCTGACCTCTTCATCATCCCAAAGTTTAAGCTATATACTTTGTGCAGTAAGAAGATTCCTTACGACTTTGTTATATATTTCAATTGCTGAAAATTTCAATACGAATGCCCCTCTCCTCATGCTGCAAGAAAGAAATGTCCATGTGTATCAGCTGGCAAGCAGAAATGGTGCCATTTTAAGGACATGTTATGAATTTAATATTAGGAGTGATTATTTGGTTACGTTGTCAATGTATTCATAGGTATCTGCTACGCTACTGTATGTTGCGTTATTGCAGTCAGGGCGTATGTTTTTGAATCACTTGTTGGAACATATGCAAAAACAATTTTTGTTGCAAACAAATAAAGGAGAAAAGAAAATACATTTCATTGGTCTTAATACACTCAGAACAAAATACCCTATTTGCAGAAAAAAAAACATAATAATTGTGTTAATAAGCTGCACGCAACAGAGTCGGAAAGTGAAGGGCATTGCAATGCATACTTGTGAAAAGAACAAAGTAAAGCTTCACTAACTATATGTACTGTAGCCAGATAAAGATCTGCCTTACGGTAGTCAGTGATTTCAGTCAGCTATATCAATATGAGGAAGAGCATCCTAGTAAATGGGACACCAACTGAAGTAGTAGAATAGGTGAACATTATCCCATATGCTGGACCTGAAAACATTTATGCTACACTAACAGAGCAATTTCATTAACGTCAAAGCTTGACATTAACAGATTGATTACGCAAATTATTATTATTATTTGTATGCTACATAACATACATTTTTTTTTATCTAAGATTAGACCACTGTTATACATTTTGTTTGCTTGCTTAAATAACCCACGAAGACAGCCAAAGGTACAGTCATTTGTAGCTGACTGAGAAAGACTAAATCTGAAAAATTGATTGTGAGAAGCTAGCAGTTCAAGCTTTCAATCAACCTCATTGTGGATCAGCATTTTTGTTCTTCCTCTACATTATGTTGGAAACGAAATGCCAACTCATGAATGAGACAAAATCATGTGTTAATACACTAACTTCTGAAACAAATAATGAATGTGAACCCATAGCACAACCTATCTGAAAACTTGAATCTGAGTTTGAGAAAGCACTGAACCGGTGCAAAGTCAAACTTCTAAACAAATAATGAATGTGAACCCATAGCACAACCTATCTGAAAACTTGAATCTGAGTTTGAGAAAGCACTGAACCGGTGCAAAGTCAGCAAGCAGAGCCCTTGTGGGCATTTCATCGAACACTAAGAGTAACTGAAACAGCAGGGGATTGGAGAAGACGCAGGCATCGCGTGTATGCTAAAATTGAAGTGCTGGAGAGGGAAGTGGCAGGGTACGTCACCGTGGAGAGCAGGTCGGAGCGCTGGTGGACGTCCCGCTGCGTAGGGAGGCGCACTCGCCGCTGCGTTGGCCGTGAAGGTAGGAAGCGGCGGACCGCGGCGGCGGCAGAGGCTGAGGAGCGGGTCGACGATAGCGAGGCGGCGGTGTATGTCCCTCTGCCTAGGGAGGCGCACCCGCCGCCGCGTTGACCGTGAAGCCGGGACGCGGCAGGTCGCGACGGCAGAGACGGAGGCTGAGGAGCGGGTCGACGATAGCAAGGATGGAGAGCATGAGGTAGGCTTCGATTGAGGCACTGGAGAGGCGGCAGCGGACCTGCGCGGGAGGAGGGCAGAGGAGGTGGGTAGATGCGGCGGCGTCGCAGGAGCAGGTGGAGGACAGACGGAGGCGGAGTTTCTGGAAGATGCGGAGCGCTTGGCGAGGGAGAGTGGATGGCTGTGATTTCGTCGAGCTGGAATCGGACGGCGAGGAGCGTGCACTGTTTACAACTACAGGGAAATGAGTCTATGACGGAGATGGGAGGCATCTACGAAATTTATAAGTGTAGTATAGATATGTCGTATTATTAGATTATTTGTTGAATATATCTCATTATAAGCTTATTTAGAGTTGCTAATACTTCTTTTATAAACACATTCAAAGTTTTAAACTTAGGAAAGTTTGCTCTGCATATAATTTAAGAAATGGCTCCTCCAGAACCTCTCTTGAAAAATGATGCCATTGTGACCATCACATAACAATCCAGAACCTCTCTTGAAAAATGATGCCTTTGTGACGATCACATAACAAAAACAAGGCATCATCTTTATTTTCTTTAATCGGGCTGCTATAAGATCGATCTCAATATACGATTTCATGCCACGCTTATCAAGACTACAACCGAGTCATTCTCTCATCTAATAAAACTCCTTCATTTAATGACCCTCCCAAATCAACAATTTTGCTGATGTGATAGCAATTTAATGTACACGACACTTCCATGACACTTGCAGACGAGACCGACCTACTCCCAAGTCAAATTAATGCTGTTTTGTTTGAGAAAAATAGGGTCGATAAGTTCCAGGGAATATAGGGTGAATAAAGTTGAAAGATTGCCACTCGATTAGAATTTTATTATATAAGCACAAATAATTGGGCGCATTATATTTTACCCTTCGGATGCTGATCGGACGGTGAACGTTTTGAGGGAGAGAGAAAGAAGAGAGAAGAAAAAACACGAAAGCAGCTCACACTTCCGTCTCTCTGAGCTCTTCGCCGCCGCCATGGAGGACGACGATGACTGCCCTCCTCTCGCCGTCGAGCTTCCGACGCGGGTGCCGTCCCCTCCGGCGCAAGCTCCCTCAGACGCCTCGCCAGTTGGCGTCACCGTCATCACCGGCTACCTCGGGGCCGGCAAGTCGACGGTAAGATTATGTTCCGTACCCTAACCGCGTAACCGCCGCCTCTCCCCTACTGTGTGTTTGGTGAAGTGGGCGCGTCAGCATATATAAGCTTCCTAGAATCAGAAGCAAATTGCTGGGTACCCAATATTCACTGCACAAAGTCTCGCTGATAAGTGATAGGATACTTCTAATAATCTCACGAAATTGAATCCTGGTTTAATCTGTTCTGTGTCCTGTCATGGTTACAAGCTATAGGATTACTAGTTTACCACCAGCTCCTCTGAAAGTTGTCATTCCTTGGTTCAGTGTTTTCTGACATAACTGATTATTATAGGTGTAGCTCACTTATGCTTCCTTATGGTAGCACTTATGTATCCATTAATGCAGTTCTTAACCAGTTTCTTGATTAGATGATTAATGAATTGACACTATCTATTTGGACTTGGAACTTTCAGTTGGTCAACTACATTTTGAATGAGCAGCATGGGAAGAGAATTGCTGTGATACTAAACGAGTTTGGGGAGGAAATTGGGGTTGAGAGGGCGATGATCAATGAGGGGCAAGGTGGTGCACTTGTCGAGGAATGGGTGGAGCTGGCCAATGGATGTGTATGTTGCTCCGTAAAACACAGTCTGGTTCAAGCACTTGAGCAGCTTGTGCAGAGAAAGGATAGGTAAAATACAGTTATTCCTATCTACGCAAGGATACCTTGGATTCAATTGTGGCCTAGGATTCCAGAATCTGGGGCCCTCCTTTCTGTATCTTTTTGTTTCTTTTATCTACCTGTTGATATGGCCAAATTATTTGATGAAATTTGATTTGATTTTGACATCCTGGCTGTAGGTCTAAATTGTTGGCATCCTGTTTTTGGCTCACAACACCCTTATTATTCATGAACAATAGGCCGATTATCTTTTGCTAATGATGGTTGCTTGCCTTATCTAGCCTGCATGAAGCTGTAGAGTTCATTTTTTTCCCCATATTTTGATATATTGTGTTGTGCTCTTGCATTGGTCCAATGTTATAAGTTGGATTGGTAGCAACCTTTTGAATTGCGATGATGCAAATTGTCCTAACATGTGTTGGAATGATTTGGTATCCTGCAGAATGGATCATATATTACTTGAGACAACAGGATTGGCTGATCCTGCTCCACTTGTTTCTGTTCTTTGGCTAGACGATCAATTGGAGTCCTCAATTAGACTGGATTCTATTATTACGGTTAGTTAAGCCTTGTGACATTTGTTTTTTGTTTGATCAGTTGTTAACCATTATTTTGTGAGATGTAGAAAACACTATTGCTGATCACATGCATAGCCTTGCTCTGCAGCTTTCTTTTTCATTTCTCATTCTTATAATACTCTAAAAGTTCTGCAAACTATCTGTTCTTGGCTTCCTTTTGTTGCTCTTAAGATTACAATTTAGAATATCATGTCACATTGACCTTTTTTAATATATTTTTTTAGTTATCTATTGGCAGGTTATTGATGCAAAAAACTTCAGGGTTCAGATTGATGAGCACAAAAACTCTTCCTCATTCCCTGAAGCATTTCATCAAATTGCATTTGCGGTAACTCACATTGTGTCTCTCTTGTTTCTGTCATTTCATGGTTTACTTTTTGAGATATTGATTTCTAGAATTTGGAGCTTCGTCTTCTTTTTTTTTTCCCCTTGCAACTTCAGTTAGAATTCATAAATCCAGTATCACAGTATCCAAATAACTACATGTCAAATTTGTGTGACAGGATGTTGTGATATTGAACAAAATTGACCTAGTGGAAGACAATCTTGAGGATTTGGAAAAACATATTCATGATGTGAATGCTCTGGTTACAGTGGTGCGGTCTGTCCGTTGCCAGGTTGACTTGAATGAAGTATTTAACCGGCAAGCATATGGTGCCAAGGTCAGTAAACTAGTTAAGAACTAATTCTGCTTTTCATCTTAATTATGCCAATGTTTAAATGTTTAAAGTTTAAGCTGCTTTGATGTCTTAGGCAACTTGAATGTTTATTGTCAAAGGTTATTTTAACTGTAGTCTGTAGCTGTAGGCTGCTTAAAAAGATTGACTATTTCGTAAGGACTATGAAGCCAACTAAGCTAGCAGTATCCTCTACAAGTTGAAGTCTTGAACAATTATATGGCAATGCAATTTATTGTCAATACTTAATATGCTAGATATTGAAAATATTACACGACTCATCAACACTATCCTTATATGTTCTGAGTTTTATCTAACTGAATGGAAACATGGAAACCAACAGAGCAACCTGAAAACAATTCTGCAAAGCTGATTCCTTGCCCATTGGTCTGATCTTCTTGCCTTGTAGGGATGCAACTCTGACTTCTTTCTTCTTTTTCATTAGAATTCATCTCATCTGCAAGAACTGCTGGACTATAGCAAATCAGTTCCACCTAGTCGCCGTCATGATAACAGTATTTCCACCTTGTGCATCTATGAGCAGGATTCTGTTAACTTGGCTAAGGTACTTCCTCAGTTCCTCACCTTAACTCAACCATTTCAAAAGAACACGTAATGAAGTCAGACATCAAGACATTTGCATACAGAAAATGGAGGTTCGAAAGATATCTCATTCTAGGATACAAAGTTGACATAATGTGCATAGTTTGGTATTCAAAGTATGTATTGTCTTGTTTCATTCACTGTTCCACATCAAGTGGCATTATTATTTCGCAGGATGAATTGTTCTGTCTCTGATTTGTTATTTTGAATATAGATATTTCTTCATGCATCAAAACAAGATGTTCCACCCTTTCTCTGTCAGGCTGTCAGCTGTACTAAATTAATTGACAAAATCTAGCACTTTAGATGGAAATGACTTTATCTATCCATGCATTAGTGAACAACCCCACCCTGGCCGGGCAGTTCTCAGTTCTTGGTCCAGTGGACTAGAACCAGCAATTATCAGTCCCCTTTGCATATTTGTCTGATACCTTGTTGTGGTTTGTTTTTACAGGTGGAGGCTTGGCTCGAAGATCTTCTTTGGGAAAAGAAATCTAGTATGGACATATATCGCTGTAAAGGGATTTTATATATCCACGATTCAGACCAAGTTCATACGTTACAGGTTGTTACATCATGCAAAGATTCTGAAAGAAATGCATGATCACCTAAAGCTACCAGCCTTTTTTTTTTTTTTTTTTTTTGTTGTATCCTTCAACCCAATAGCTAGGGCAGTTGATTGAGTATACTTATTTTGTTGCAGGGATTGTCAGTACTGATGTCTGATTTTGCCCTTATGCAGGCAGTGAGGGAAGTCTATGAAGTTGTGCCGGCTCGAAAATGGTCTGATACAGAGTCTCGCATGAACAAGATAGTTGTCATAGGTAAAACCTCAAACGTCAAAACTCAGTAGTTCAGCATTTGCAAATTCTGAACTGGCAATCTTTGCATGCCCATTTTGCTGCAGGCCGCAATTTGGATATCAATGTCCTTCAAGATTCTTTTAGTGGTTGCAAGAGCTGATAATGAGTATCTGTTTCCCTTGTACAATGTTAGTTGCCCATTTTTTTATGAGGTAAATTGCCGTTTGTTGCACTGAGCTGCCATCACCATGAGTTGCTATGTTAACAATGCTTGTCTTCCGTATTTGTATATCAGTTTATTTTTTCTTACCTGTATGCCCGCAGGTACCTCTGCGCAATTTAATGGAGGAGAATCTTCAGTAGGGGAATATAGATATCGGGTGCTTCATATATATACTTCGTTTGTTGAGAATCTTTAGTAGGGCGCAACTAATTACGGGAGTACTCTGGGGAAGGATTTCTTCTTTTTTGTGTGTGTGTGTGTGTGTGTTTTTTTTTGAAAATGGGGAATGATTTCAGTTTTGATTGTATGATATAAAGCACATTTTCACAGATACAGGTTGTGGAAAATTGAATTTTGCATGCAGTAGAAAGTGATATGCGTTTGGCCAATTTTGCTCGGTGCATTGGTAACTTCTTTTGTGTCACGTGTTCCGTGTGTGTATCCTGCATCATCCATTCTGGACCCCTGTAGCTCAGCTCCTCGCTACTGCGGTTTATGGTTTACGGAATGATTTCCTATTGCCGGACAGTAGAGCACGGGAACTCACATTGGGCCTTGCTGCGAGTATAGAAAATGCGAGTATGGCTTCGAGGAATGATTAACCACTATCCACAAATCATTCTGAGATAGTTGCACTATATGAGGTTTCACGTGAATGTGTATGGCTTCGTAGAATAATCAACCACGTACAACAATCTTGTGGTATTGGTATCATCGATTCACCAACCATTATCTATGAAGATAATGCAACTTGTGTTACACAGATGGATAAAGGATATATCAAAAGCAATATTACCAATCATATTTCTCCTAAATTGTTCTAACCAGCTTTGTTATTTGTAAAATGTGTTAGAGGAATTGGTATGCGTCGACTTAGAGATTTGCAAGGTTCAGGGGGAGAAATCTCCTAGATATTGCTCTATCTAACACATCATATCGCACTCTTTTCTTTCATGAGTTTTCCTCTCAAGTTTTCTCAATGAAAGTTTTTAACAAGACGATAATAACATAAGTATATGTCATATTTCTCATTTTTTCCCCAATGGGGTTTTTAGAAGGAATATCAAAGACATAATTGCCCTCTAAACTATGCTGAGTTTTTCCTCAAAAAGGTTTTCTCGTAATAGTTTTTTTTTTTTTTTTTGAAACTTTGGGATTTCATTACTCATCTGCTAACAGATCGTTAGCCACCATGACTGATACACACTCGGGCATAAAGTCCAAGATGACTTCATCACCCTCAGTACAAAGAAACCCCAACCCGGCTAGCTCATGGGCAACCCTATTACATTCTCTAGGAACAAAAACACACTCCAGAGCAATAAAATTTGAGTTCACTAATGACTTAACTTCCCCAATGAGATGCCCACATACTGAGTTGTCACTCTCTGGAACTAATAGCCAGCGCAGCTTCCTTCGCATCAGTTTCAACGATGAGGCAACCAATTCCCAAATTCATAGCTATCTGAATTCCTTGAAGACAAGCTATAAGTTCAGCTTGGAAAGCACTTAGGAGATTGTTAACCCTCCCTCGCGCTGAGATCACCACATCTCTATCCGAGTCACGAATAATTGCACCCCAACTGCCTGCCCCAGATTCTTGGTGGAAAGAGGCATCACAGTTCAGTTTGAGATGATTCCTCGGTGGCTTCTTCCAGCTTTCCTGCTGACGAACCTGCACCCTGGTTGTATGGCCTGTTGGTGCTGCATTCTCCTTTGCATACAGTTCCACACAGCTAGCTTCCTCTCTAATTCTATTTCTCGTAATAGTTTACAATGAGACAATAATCATAAATGCTATTCTTTCTCTTTATTTTTCCCAATGGGTTTTAAAGGAGTTTTTAGTAGCATATCCATACATATTTTTTCTTTTTCCCACAGGGTCTTTTTGAAGATTCAAAACATTCATTGATCTCAAGGAAGGTTCCGATTAAGGGGGGAGTGTTACAAATATTAATCTCACCTTATTAAGTTTCCTAGTAACCTCCATTTTAATAGAGGTTAAATGCCTTCTAATGACTTATGTAACACCCACACCATAATGTGGCAATGTCTATATAATCATGACAAAGATCAATGGAATGTGAAGACAACACAATTCTTCTTTTGTCTCTTTACATACTTGCATTTTCTATACTCAACATGATACACATGCTGATGCATGTTCTTTATTGCATGGCTAAGAATAGCGCATGGCCAAGAGTAGCCGGTGGGTGCTGCCCACATACACACGCGATCGACGCATGCACCGCACGCTAGTCCGGCCGATGCCGACGCATGTGCGCCCTCCCCCTGGCTTAGGCAGGTGGAGTTCCATCGGCACTCTTAGCCGTGCGTTATTCTTAGCCATGCAATAAAGAACATACATCAGTATATGTATGTATTGTCGTATAACATCATATGCATAAGGTGGTATGCACACTGGCGGAGCTACGTGGCGGCCAAACTGGGCCGTGGCCCCCCCTTGCCTCTGTGTTGAAGGAGCCCATGTCTGTACATTCACGCATACAGCCCAAATCGTCTACGACGCACTTCGACAACTACGACTCTATACAGGCCGCGCGGCGCCTTCTTCGTCCGCCGTCCGCCCGTCCGCGAGATGCGAGGCCGCGAGAGGCGACTCAGCGGCGACATGAAGGCCTGGGCGACTGGGCGAGGACACGCAAGGCAGGAGTTGACGCTGATGAATCGGCTGGAAGGGTGGAGAAGGCGACTACGGGCCTACGGCGTCGACAGCTGAGCAGAGCGGCAAACCTCTGTTATGCACTTATGCTGTGCTGTTAGTAGAGTACTAAAGCATTCATCCCCTTTTGATCTTCTTTTCTCCCAAATTCCAAACTGAAACTTGAAAATCTTCCAAAATAAAAGTTGCTTCTCTTGCTAAGATCTTCAACTTTGTTTCAAGGAGAATCTCCAAATTCCCATTAGTTTTGAAAATAGGTTTTCAGATTTTGATTTTTCAAATTTAGGATTAATAAATAATTACTTTACAAATTTGATTTTCAATTAGTGCTATTCAAACAACTCAATCATATATACTGCAGATTTTAGATGGCTTGGCTATTTGATTGGCGAATTGCCCCCCTATATTCTATTCCTAGCTCCGCCACTGGGTATGCAACGCAGTCATGAATCCTTCAATACCAAACTGTGCTGCAGCAGCCAGCCAAAAGCCGCAATATCTCGTCACCACCCAAACGAATTTGGGACTAGGATGATGGACAGTGAAGAGCGTGTCGTTCTCTCTCGTCCAAATGAAGTCATGACTCATGAAGCACCAGGTACTTTTAAATGCTACCACAAAAAGAATGCTACCATGAGTTACGTGCAGGGCAAACTTGTTTAACTTTAACTTTGGCTGAGTTTATATTGAATAATATTCACATTTATGTCTCAATTAGGTTTACTACAAAACTATATTTTGTTATCAATTTAATGATACTTATTTTATCTCATAAATGTTAGCATATTTTTATATAATTTTTGCTAAACTTTAAATATTTGAACCCTCGGAAAGCGTGTTATTTTCGAGTTTGAAATTTTATTTTTTATAAGGAAAACACAATTTTATTTTTCAATTTTTTTTATAAATGGAAAACACATTAATTTTAGATGAATCAATTTTATTTTTCTCGTAAGAAAAATGCAAGAACAAGAAAAATAGTTCTTGTATTTTTAAAAAGGCCTAAATGTTTGAAACTAGGATCCTCAACACCAGAATTTTCGTGTTTCCTTTTTATATAAAAAAAACTGTTTTTCATGAAGTGTTTTTTTCCGTTTCAAAAAACTGAGGCCTAGATTTTCACGTTGAGCATGGTCACTGACAGTTATCCAAATTACCAAAGCACCCTCCAACGCGGCACTCGGCTCCTCCATTACTGGCCCCATCACACCCGCTCATCTCAAGATCTCAGCCGCCGCCGTCTTCTCCCTCGCTCCGCCACTCCTCCACCACCCCACTAAAACCCTAATCCCTCGCCGCCATGGCTGCTGCTGCGGCGGCGGCCACCTCGCTCCTCCTACGCCACAACCGCAATCCCCACCTCCTCATCCTCCGCGCCGCGATCTCCTCCTCCCGCGCGCTGACCCAGCAGCCGGAGCTGTCCCCTGACCCAACCGCCGGCGCCCCTGACCCCGCCCCACTCCCCCAAACCCCAGCACGGGGAGCCCCTTCTACAGCCAGAACTGGCGCAACCCCGCCGCTGCCAACCCGCCCTCCTCGCTTCTGCCCACCGTCACCGCCGGCAGCCCCTTCGGGACGCAGCACCGCGCGGCCGCCTTCTACGATACGCCCGACGCCGCGGGGCTCAAGGAGACGTTCGCCAAGTATATGGCGGAGCAGCGGTGGGAGGAGATGAAGCATCTGTTCGACCAGTGGGTGCGCTCGCTGGACGCCGCCACGGGCAAGCCCAACCACCCCGACGTCGACCTCTTCAATCACTACCTCCGCGCCAACCTTATGACGGGGGCCATGCCGCACGAGATGCTCGATCTCGCCGACCACATGCGCGAGTTCGCGCTCGAGCCCAACACTGCATCGTACAACCTTGTGCTCAAGAGCATGGTCGCCGGACAGGAGACCGAGGGCGCCGAGAAGCTCATTGAACGGTGAGTGCGCTATTCTTGTATGGGCGGCATTGTCGTTGCCAAGTGCACTGCATGGGGCATTCTGATTTTTGGTGCGGGCCAATAATATAACCGTACAAGTATCTGCTGGGAACCTATGGATTGCAGTGTTGAGTTATACTTTGTGATACTGATGCTGATACCGGGATGTGGTTGATTCCGATCACCGTTGCCAAGTCTGATACGATTACTTGCATAGTTACCTGTTATAGGCTAATAGATTGATAGCTTGACCTATTGTACACGGAATGGTCCGCATATAATTTGGATTGACACACATAATGATGGGAAATGGAAATACGTGATCTCTTATGCTTGATGTTGGCTGGTTTTGCATTTTGTTTTGTGATGTGGAGATTGTTGATTCATGAGGTTCTATGAAATTTGGTTTGCTCAGACTACCGATATTATGGATTTGTGATGTGTGGTCGATTACATTACATAGTGTATCCTTACCCATTAAAGCGCCTTTTAGGTTGGGTTTTTAATTCCAGAAACTGGTCTTATACACTGCTGTAGTTTATTTCTTAAAGAAATATGTGCAGCATTGATATATATAGCAAAGGTAATATTGGAAAAGTTTTTGGTGCACATTAAATTTTTTGTATTCCTAACAATCTATACTATAATCTGTACCAAAATTTGTTGTTGTTTCAAGGTCACTTTGTGACTACTACATCACGTTTGACTATGAAATGATTCTCTATTTGTTGAAATCAGGATGCTGCAAACAGGGACATTTCCAGATGATGAATCCTACAATTTGGTTGTAGGCCTGCTTATTAGACAGAACCTTGTTGAATCATCTCTAAAGTATCTGGATCTGATTCTTAAATCAGGCTACACGCTATCACTAACTGTTTTCACTGATTATATCCGAGCATGTATGAGATCTGGGAGGTTGGATACGCTGACATCAATTATAGAGAAATGCAAGGTACAAATTCTTGGAATGCTTAATCTAGTGGACCTGAGTTATTTTGGATTGTTGTTTGCAGCAGGTCTCGGTTCTCAGTTTTTTTTTTTTACTATGCACCTTTCAGCCTTGGCCCTTTGGCATTCTCAATTTTGGAATATAACCTTTTGCATGTTTATGTCAACATGAAAAATATCTGTCTGACTTGTTTATGATGCTGTCCTTTTTTTGTTCCAGACAACTGAAAAGAACAAAATTTTGTGTCCACAATGGTCCTGGTGCATTGAAATAGCAGAAGCTGCATTTGAAGCTAACAATAGCAAATTAGCTCTTTTTGCTTTGGAATTTCTTGCAAGATGGATTGCTCGTGGTGAGAATGTTAAACCTCCTGTTCAGCTGTCAGTTAATGAAGGTTTGGTAATATCAGCTCTGAGTGCTGCTGGCAGAACTTTTAGTACTGACCTCTTGAATGCTGCTTGGTCGCTATTACGCAAGTCCCTGCGCCAGAAAAGGGCACCCACCCCAGAGACATATCTTGCCAAGATCTATGCTCATTCATCAATTGGCCAGCTTCAAAGGGCTTTTGGTACATTGCGTGAATTTGAAAATGCCTATGGGAACTCTGAGGACATTGATTTAGAGCTCTTCTCTCCATTTACTTCCTTGCATCCTCTTGTTGTTGCTTGCTGCAAAGATGGCTTTAGCACACTGGATTCGGTACGTTCACGTCACTTGTTATACATGGTTCATTAAGATGGCCATTTGTACTTTTATTTTGCAAAGCACTCCCTCTGTTCCAAATTGTTAAGTCGTTGTGGCTTTTCTAGATACATAGCTTTCGCTGCCCACCTGGATATACATATGTCTAGATATGTAATAAAGGCTGCCTATATAGAAAAGCCAGAACGACTTACAGTTGGAATGGAGGGAGTAGGACGGAATACCCTAATAGCATAAATTCCTCTCCGCAGGTTTATGTTCAGTTGGAGAATCTGAGTTGTGCAGATCCACCATACAAATCTGTTGCTGCTCTCAACTGTGTCATATTAGGGTGTGCAAACATTTGGGATATTAATCGTGCTTATGAAACTTTTGTGGCTATTAAGGAAAAATTTGAACTCACGCCTGACATTCATTCATACAATGCGCTTCTTTGTGCATTTGGAAAGTTGAAACAGGTATCATTATTTGTATGATACAATTTATGGCCTATTTTTAACTTGTTCATAACAATTCCTTCAAATCCATTTGCCCTTTTGTATTGCAGACAGGAGAAGCATGTAATGTGTTCCAGCATGTATTAACTCTTGGTGTTAAGCCAAATGCAACGACATACTCCCTGCTTGTTGATGCCCATCTTGCAAACAAAGATCCAAAAGCTGCTCTTTCCATAATTGATGAGATGGTTGGTCCAAACTACAATTTAAAATGCATTTTCACAGAGATTTTTCCTCTAATTATGTTTGGTTCAGGTCGATGCTGGCTTCACTCCTTCCAAGGATACCCTCAGGAAGGTTCGAAGACGCTGCTCTCGTGAATCAGACTTTGACAGTGACGAGAAAGTCCAATCCCTGGCTCAGAAGTTCAACTACCGAATGGGTGGTGAGAATCGTAGAGAGATGCTTTATAGCATCGAATACAATCCTGTGTACTGAAGCAGTAAGTACTGGTCCATATACTGGATTTCACCTTATGCAGTGGTTCTGTTTTCACCCTGATAATTAGTGTTGCATCTTGCTAGTTATGCATTCCTGGCAGTTTCTCCTGACTTTATATGACGGGTCTATGACTCTAGTGTTCTTTTCATTTTGATAGGCAGTTCGTGCTGAGTTTGCTGGCCGTTGGGAGAGCAGGAGCACGGACATTGTAGCTTGTAAATTACTTGGATGTACCAGGATTCTTAAGCAATTTGCAATTTCAGTTTCTGAATCATCATTTTTGCTCGCAGGGTTGATGCTAGGACTTGCTAATAAGGCTGTCATACTTTCTGTTTGTTTGGAAATCCGAAAATGTCAAATTCTTTTTCATAAATTGTAGCATCTGCTTGGCCCCACTTACGTGACTTCTAGTTGTTGTTGGCTTTGTTTACATTTGTAACTAACGAAGCACTGGGATGATTGGGTCGCAGCTTATGCTGTTCTTGTTCTGGAAATTTAATTATGTGAATGACTACGGTGTGTCCACTAATTTTTCAGAAGCTGGCAATTTAGGCTGTCTGCACTGGGTACGCCACGCCGGTACTCCAGTACCAATTTACCGTAAAAATACCTGCACCGTACCAATTTACCGAAAAATACACTGGACGGAAACGTTCTGAACGGAGCGTTCGACTGGAAGCTGAGCGGTTGTACGACAGAAACGCTACAAGCATGCAACGGGCCCAACAGGGGGGGGAGACGTGGGCAACGGGCCCATCACGGGGGGAGGGAGAGTGGAGACGCGGATAGCCCCTGTGTATACATGGATAGGTGTGCCATCGGTGGGCCCTATTATTTGATCTATCTAAAAAAATGTTATAACTTACAAACTAAAAAACTAAATTAAATTTTGATTACACCATTAGATTCGTTTCAATAAATCTTTCAAAACAAGATGTCACATGGATATATTTAGATAAAATTACAAGTAGACCCCACTAATGATTGTTGGGATAGAGGAAGATATAAAATATGGATGAGTGCGGAGAAACTGGATATAAAAGAGAGAATATCGATGACTAGGACAGAATATTCCTTTTAAAGGATGAAACTGAAGTACAACGAGTGCGGATAGTCTCAGGGTGTGTTTGGTTGCCTGCATATCTCTGGTCATGACTCTGCCAAGTTTGGGTTGTTTGGTTGCCTGGAATGAGGTTTGGGCTTGGCCCAATCTAGCCATCCGTACATACATAGCCCAGGGGAGAATGACCGAGGTGGTCCCGCTGATGCACTACACTAGGAGCCGTGACGGCAGCGACCGTAGTAGCCGCGGCAGAGCAGGAGGGGCGGGCACCGCTCAGCGGCCATGTGCGGTGGAGATGAACTTCGTCGTGCGCAAGCTTGGGTGCCGCAGAATAAGATTCAGATTTCACAGTGGAGCAAGCACGAACACAGAGCGCGGGCGGGGCAACGTCGTGGCGTCGTCCCTCCATCTCAACCGCATGCCATGTCTCCGATTGCTTCTCCGATGTTGTCCACTACACTACCAAGAATAGTACTCCAATCGGATCCATGTATCTTGGAGAAGAAGGAGCTCAGCCAACAATCCATGGATTGGTGGCCAAGAGGAAAGAGCGGAGACCCAATGGGCAGCTCTTGCAGCTGTCAGAGGAACAACCATCGGGAGGCTAGTTAGGATAGGGTATTTCTGATGTATTTCGACGCTCTCCTCTCATCATGCCATGCCCCAATGCAACTACTCAAAAATGCAACTACTCTTTTTGCAAATTCATGTGTATATCATTACAAATTTTATGGAAACTTCCCTCCATGGTCGGTTGTCTTTGTTTTGCATTCATGATTCATGTGTATCTCATTACAAATTTTATGGAAACTCAAACACGAATGCTTCACCATGGTCGCGGTTGGGAGTCCCCAGGTGGAGGAGGTTGCTTCGCGGACCGAGCACCGGGCAGGATGAGATTCTTGACCACACCCACGACATGTTCGACGGAAAATGTCCCACTTAGGGGTGAACTCACCGACCTAAGAAAGAGGTGACCGTATGCAAACCAAACACGATCTTATTCTAACTAGGCTACACAAAGTAAATCAATCCAAACAAGCTCATATTGGCCGGTTTGAGCCTGGCTAAAGGCCTGGCTTATTTGAGCTGGCCAGGCTGAATTAGGAAATGAACCAAACCACTCAGATCCCCAAACAGGCCCAAACCTTTCGAATGCCCAATAACACTCATACTACATCTAATAGGTAGTATCACTTCAATTAAATGCCACGAAGGATCTTTTTATTGATGTGGAAAGTCCTAACAACATATCTATGTCATGTTTCCAGTTTCATATAAACAATATATGGTGTCGATTAGTTACATTGATTTTTGAGAGATCACAAGGAACAACAATGATATTTTTTTGGAAACAAAACAACAATATGATATATGCGTTAGAAATATCATTCTAGACAAAAATTTAAGACACAAAAGTATTGCAGCTAAGATGGTCAATGATTTGAAATCAGTGTGGATTCAAGCGGCTAGGCATCAGACTGAGGCTTGGAGTGAAGGGAGGAATCTTCTTCCAGCGACGATGAGTGTTGAATGCAAGGATTTCACCTTTATGTTGGCCTAAACGAGGATGGTGACAAGTTCCTGCCTTTGTATGTTGCCTCTAACAGTTGTCACATGCCCAACCGGTGCAATATGGCAGGGCCATCTTTGCACTTTGGGACCTTGTAGAGGCATAGTAATAGCGAGGACATGCCCCAGCGGCCACCGATGTGAGCGTCGGTGGAGAGCGACAAAACGACCTCTTCGGTCCGCTCCCAGGGACGACGACAATAGGTGGAGCCAAGTGGAAGGAAGAGATATGATGAAAGATGTTGCCTTGCGGGATATGCCTCGACATGGCGACATGTGCACGAGAAACTCCTCACACTGTTACCGGTGGCAAATACATAGACGCCACTTTACTAATACCTTTTGTTTCGTAGGAGGACAAAAAAAACCTAAAACCCCCTTTTTTCTAGTGGAAAAAAAATCAAATTAGTCAAAAATCATACAAACATACTCCCTCCATCTCAATATACATGTCGTTGTAGCACCCATAAAAAGTTTCAAAATACAAGTCGTTTTAGCCTGCACCCTACTACGAGTATGCCCAGACCTGCCAACAATCCATCCATCGATCCCATCCCTACCTCCCACTAGTACTCGTACGTGAATAAAAAAAATGAAAAGATGAGATGGTGGGAAGGCTTATCATGAAAGTAGCAAGGCTTATCCTCTCGTTGACGAAGCAGCAAGTACGATGTACAGTGTTTTTTTGTCTTTGCAATCATTAAAATTATAGGGGCATGCAGGTCATTTAGTTACTACCTTAACACTTCCCCCATCCCCTAAAACGACATGTATATTGAGATGGAGGGAGTAGTGTAATGGTGACATGTGTACTCAAACACGAAGAGGGAAGCGGATGAGGAAGAAATAGATTGGGTGGATTGCAAAAGATAAGAAAAAGGATATTCTGGTCATTTCAGCTGACCTCTCCAATCTCCATGTTTGTAGGTTAGCGTGTTCACACGTTGGCGAAATTGACAACAACGACAAAACTTCTCTCACTATTACCGGTGGCAAATACATAGCTGACGCTCTGCTGATGGTTTTTGAAGGAGTGGTTAGGAGGGCAATTTTTTTTTCCTGAAAACGGTCTTTTTCTAGTGGCAATTTTTTTTTCTTGGAGTTATTGCTCTCCACGCTTGCCACGTGGTTAGTGGCAAAAAATTGAACTGGTCAAAAATATACACGTGGAAACATAGTATAATTACCATGGTTAAAGATAGTGAAAAGAGGGGTAAAACCAGAAGCTCGCTTTCATCTTCTACTCCCTCGGTCTAAAAAGGATGTCATGCCCTCTGGGATGGCCATGACTCGGTTTTATAGAAAATACGTGTAATATTTAAATTTTTAAATAAATTTATTAAAAAGCTAGACTTAAAAATGTTTATATATTTTAATATACTAGGAAATATACCATTTGTAACCACCCGAGACAAAAAAAATCAAAACTTCGACTTATTCACTCTAGCTTGTTGCAATGCGACCACGTCGCGGATCCGTAACTCTCTGGCGCTATGGCATTTGGCGTATCTTTGGTGGCGTAAAGGTGGGGAGTTAATAGCTTTCCTAACGTTGTGGCATCTAGGCGGCCAAGTTGGTTCGGCCTTCGTGGATCATCAACCGCGAATCCGGTCAAAGTCTTCTTCTAGACATGTTTTTTTTATGCTTAGTTCCTCATCCGCTAACGCCGCGTTCCTTGTGGCCTCTAATTTCGAGGAAAAAAAATTAGGGACGGCAATGCCATATGGACGCCGCCCATCTCTTGGCGTGTCCTCTGGAAATGGGGCGCCGAGTGGTCACTTGCCTTACCTTAACACTTCCCCCATCCCCTAAAACGGCATGTATATGAGATGGAATGGGCCTTCTCAACGCTAGGTCAGTGACATGTGTACCAACCGCAAACTCCGACATGAAGCAATGCCGCCATGAGGAAGAATGTCTAACCAGAACGGTGGATATCATCTATTATTCTAATGAAGATATTCTGGTCATTTCAATACGACCTCTCAATCTCCAAAGAATTAACAAAACATGGTCGTTTTCACACGTTGGCGCATGCATTGATGGAGGTCGACAACGACAAAACGGATGAACATAAAAAGCAACATGACCGGTGGCAAATAAGATGCAAGACGCTCTGCTGATGGTTTTTGAAGGAGTGGTTGGACCTGAGGGCAATTTTTTTTCCTGAAAACGGTCTTTTATGGCTAGTGGCAATTTTGTTTTTAGAGTTATTGCGATCCCACGCTTGCCACGTGGTTAGTGGCAAAAAACACGAACTGGTCAAAGGCGGTCTTCATACACGTGGAAACATAGAAATTAATTAATCTATACCTACCGTGAAAGATAGATAAAAGGAGGCTGGTGTCCTGGTGCAATCGACTCATCATCTTCTACCCTCCATCCCTAAAAAAGATGGGTAGAAAAATAGATGGACCAAATTTTCTCTTTATTAAAAGATAGGTATGGTGGAAGGAAAATTTAAAAAAAGAAATAAAAAGCCCGTGAAAAGCCCCTGAAAAGGACGACTTAAAAAAATATTTATATATTTTAATATATAATTATCAGCATTTGTTTTTCAAAAAGCGTAACGACAATAGGGACGGAGGTGCGAAAAGAGCGTTTCCACAAACAGAACAAAAGAGGGAAATTAGAAAATCCCCAATCCTATCACCCCAATTTAACATAGATCCGTAGCCCTAGGCGGATCGAGCGGAAGGCGGGCAGGCCGGCGGCAGGCGGCAGGCGGCAGGCGCATAGCTGCAGGGGTGAGGGCACGGGCGGCAGCGCTTGACGGGCGACGAGTAAACCCTAACGCTTTGATCGCGGGCGGCGGCGTCTGAGCCACTACCGAGTCGATCCGCCGCCATGCCTGTCAATCCTCCTCCCCCCCGCCGCCTCCTGGGTCGTCGTCTTCGGCTCCGGCGGGGCCAGCTACTTCCCGCTCCCTTTCCACCTGCAGCAGCACCAGCCGCCGCCGCAGATGCCGCCGCCTATGGCCGCGAACAGCTACCAGCAGTACCAGCAACAGCTGCATCAGGCGCATCAGCTCTTCCAGCGGGATGCGCAGACCATCACCCCCGAGGCGCTGCAGAGCGTCAAGGCTGCCCTCGCCACAAGCGATGTCCTCGACCCCGCCTCCGCCACCAACGCCAGGCCCTCCGATCCCTCGACCAGCAAGAAGCCCATCCCCCGCCGTGCTGCCGGACAATCCTGGGAGGATCCTACCCTCACTGAGTGGCCAGAAAGTATAGCTTATTAACCGAGTTTCCTTTTTTTTATGCATCACCCTTATTTCGTTTCCTTGTGTCTTATAACTCTTAACAATTTGCAGATGACTACCGGCTGTTCTGTGGAGATCTAGGCAACGAAGTTAATGATGATGTTCTCTCTAAAGCATTCTCACGGTTTCCATCCTTCAACATGGCAAGGGTAAATACCCCTTTTTATCCAAAAAGCTTGTTTGCTGCAAAACTTATTCAATGATCCAAATTATTGTATCTCGGGTTCTCTAAAATTAGTTATGCAATGCCTACTGTCAAGTTCTTTTAGAGTTTATATGGAATAAAGCTAACTAAAATGCTCAGGCTTTTAGTTCTGGTATTAGCTGATAAAATGCATGGCTGAACATGTACAATATGTAGTAAAATATCATTCGATGTAGTTCTTCCTCACAAGTAAAAAGTTATGCAGATAGCCAGATAGTCTTGCGGCTCTTGCCTGAAATGAGTAACATAGATAGATAACATTCATGGCTTAGGATAGATTCTATGGGAATGCATATGTCTATGGGAATGCATATGTACAGTCTTGTCTGAAATGACTAATATAGGATTGTAGGTAGATAACTTTTAGAGCCTGCATGAGGAAGATAGCATTTACATCCTGCATGAGATGCTATTGAATCTACACCCCAAAATGATTAATTTGGTGAGATTATTTCAGTAGCACACATGAGGTCCAACTATTTAATCTTTAGGCATGAACTGTATGCGCGTCATAGCAGTTAAATGGGAAGTTGCTTGTTGATGAAACTGGAACCATGCCTTACACTACTTCCTCTGGTTACAAAATGAATTTTTTTTGTCAGTTCTGTCTAATTGGTTGTGTTAAACCTTTGCTACCATTCTCTATAAACAATCAGTTCAGGATGTGTAGATTTGTCTATAAGAGTACTTTACTATTGTAATAATTTTACTGAATTTTATGTGAATACATTTGTAAGAATAGAAAAGTAACAGAGGCATCCAAATTCCAAAATGTAAAATCATGAATGTCAAGGTTACTTATAGTACATAAATGATGACATGGAATAGGTTTTGTATAATGGACTGCATAAATCTGTAAGTCGTTCAGATCTACTAAGTTCCTTAACAGTCACTAGTAAGGTTTAACAATTAAGATATTCTCTATGGATCTTTTCATAGTAATGTGTTACTTCATGCTAGCTCGTTGTGAGAATTGCATGAATGTCTGCTTGTTGACTTATCACATGAAGTAGCAAAAACCAAAACAAAAGCAACAGGGTACGTATAAGCTTCTGCATCCCTGAAGAAATTCGTAGTAACAATCTACATTTGTTGAACTTGTTCTCTTCTTCCTTCGATCCTTATAAATCCTTTTGCCTAAAGAAGCATAAACTACTTGATTGACAGAGGAGCTAAGAGATTAACTCACAAAGGAATCCATATGCTGATCTATAAGTAGCGAGGCTTATGTCTGTCATTGTGTGCAGCATTTGGGATGCATTTCTTGATATTATACATTCTTAATTTACCTTTGTACTCTTTATTTCAGGTTGTTAGAGATAAGAGGACTGGCAAAACTAAAGGTTATGGGTTTGTGAGCTTTTCAAACCCTACTGACCTGGCTGCAGCAATAAAAGAGATGAATGGTTTGTATCTCTAATATGTTCTGCAGATTCAGTTGCTGCCACTTATGTGCATGTTTTGGTTGACTGTTTCCCTTGTTACATTTGAACAAACTTCTTTCAGGAAAGTATGTTGGGAACCGCCCTATTAAATTGCGTAAGAGTAACTGGAAGGAGAGGACAGATGTTGAGGCTCTTGAAAGACAAAAGGTACTTGTCTATTTCCTTCATTATGTGTTTGCTCTTTGTGTGTCCTAATTTCGTCCATGCTTTTCTATCCTTCAGAATCATGTCCAGAGGAAGCCTAAAATTCCCAAGAAGAGTATTCTTCACAAGTAGACATATATAGGCCCTACCGAGGGAGGGCAGCTCATGGTATGTTCCTTCTCAGTTTACATGCTGGATTAGCTGTAAAGAAATGCCTGTTGCCTTATAGTTTGGTGCCACAACAAATGCTATTGTTCGCACATGCGACAATTACACCATAATTAGTATATGTAGAATAATGATATGGCCACATAGCAAATAATGAGTATGTAGAATAATGATATGGCGTGTTTGCCATTGTTGGTTACAAAGAATATAGCTAAGGTGGTGATTTTATGTAGATTTTATAAAATTAAGAAAATAATGCTTATGGCACCCAATTGTGCCATTTTTTTGGAGTGCCTTGTCATGTTCTGTTTTCTCCCTTTCTTATGTTTCATCTACCATGTAATTCAGGCCTTCAGAACATGTGTTTTTAATGGATGAAGTGATCCTTCCCATCTATGCTGCTCATATACTATGCCAGCCAACACCAATTTTCTGCACCCATGCCATACTTTTTTTGGAATGCAATGGTAGGAGCTCTGCCTTTCAATTAAGAGGAGAATAGAAGTTTATGTACAGGTGGATATTATAGATTTCTTAGTTGATTACCCCCTCTAAATTAATGCCCTCTAAACTACCTTTGACTCTTGAAGCCACTTGCATTGCGATTCATGAGCATTGTTGAAAATTCTTGCATTCCTCTCCTTCCATAGGTTCCATAATGTGAAGATCACCATACTTTCTTTCCCCCTTGGCTACCTTGATTTTGGCCGGCTCTCACCATGAGATTAAATGCACACCATGCCATCCTAATTACTACAGTTAGAGTTATACTTTTCTTGGTCTCCCGTAGTTTTTTTTTTTAATGGTTTGAGCTGCACTTTCTCTCTGAGTTGCATCAAAGGAAAATACATGTCTTCCCACACGAGCAATTAAGTCGTAGACAACCTGTCCATCTATATAAGTTGTCCTACTGATCCTTTTGTCTACATAGTTATAATACAATTTGCAGAGGTCTGATGGATGGCTTATATGTCGTGTAGGATTCAGTATTGCTGCGGTGCTACTTCTGGAATCTCTTCACTCTCCGCACTACTCGGTGGAATCACGCAAGGGCTGTTGTTTGATGGAAATTGGCAACGAGCTGCTGCTGCCTTCGGTTCCCCATGGTTAGGATGGGGCTTGTGGGCTTGTGGACATAGAATTATTAGCGTCAAGTGCCACCCGACACAATTTGTTACTGTTCCCCTAGTACGTTCATATGGTGTTCATTTGAGATGCTGTAGTGTCATGGCTACTGACTGACTAGGCCTTTGGCATTATTATATGGCTTCCTTGGGAGCTGAACAAGAACCAAATGGGATTTTCAAGTTGGGTTTCAACAAGTAATAGCATGACGTGTTGGACTATCTATCACTTTCTTTTCACTGGAATCAGGACTCGGACGACTTACTCCAAGGACATCCAAGGACGAAGAGAACATAAATTTTGCTCGAGTCTTGGCGTTCGTGCTAGCTGTGGTATATGGCTCGATTGCTTAAGGCTCCTCCCTACTTATGTGTTCTTTTCCCGCATGCCGCCCCTGCACCCCCTGATTGCCATGACCGCCCCAGCCCTGCCCTCCATGCCCCCTGCCTGCGTGCCATGGCCTGCCACACACACGAAGAGGAGGTCCACAGGAGATTTGCAACGTTAAATGAGGAGAGAACCGTTTCCTTACTCCGTCCCCCATGTGCCCAAACCAAACACTAGACGAAGGGAGATCCTCTCACATTGTATCTATCCCGCCCTAAACCGAATGCTACCTAAGTGTTTCACTCTTTCATTTTCAAAAATCATATCAAAGACATCCCCTCCGTTTGCCCTTGGCAATAAACTTGTTGGCAAATCGCTCTTTTATAGCATCTGAATCAGAATCACAATAAGGCTTCTCGTAACAAGATTATTGGTGAAGCGCATTTAGGCACCATTTGTGGACTTCTCTTTAGAGCCACAGAGAAACTATCGTCGCTTTTGACTTCAAATATAACAGTAAAATAAAAAATACTTAAATCGGAAGCCTTCCTTGGGGCAGGCTAGAAAGACACTTCTACATAATTAACAGATTAATTTGATTGTAATTGGCAATTATCCTCCGTTCTGCAAAGAAAAATTGCAACTGTGGTGCTATTGTTTCATTAAACTACTGCATCTTAATGAGTTAATGACATAATCAATGATGATACTCCAACAACGGTGAGGCAAAACTACCGGACCAATGGTGAGTGCAACCGACAGCATTGCATAGACATAATAATTCAGTTTTGGAAGGGAGTGATCAGAGATTAGAAATCATCAAAAGTTGTCTAAATATGAAGACCGTAGGTTCCCCCTATGATCTAAAGGTGGATCCGTCCTTGCCTTCATCGGTACCCACTTCTTCAATTTGAAAGTGACAGTGGGCTTACTAGGGTTCTTCTGGGCATCATCCTTCAGAGATTGAATGACATTCTCCATAGTGTTGCCTGGACAAGCAGAAACTGAAACCTCCTTAAGATTAGGAAGGAACTCTATTCCAGAAACCTCTTGGATGGAAGCTTGTTCAAACAATGACAGCTCTAGCTTTTCAAGCCTAGGCAAAGCACCTTCATGAAATCTTGCCCTCCAAGCTTCAAACATGGCAAGATGAATGACAAGCAGCTTAAGAACTGGGAATTCTGATGCAGCAACAGCAAATTCGGTTTCAACATATGCACTGTGATGCAACTGAAGGTAGATTAGGCTAGGCAACCTTGCAATCACCTCCAGGTCTTCCTTTGCACTTAGTTCAGTTGCACGAAGGGTTAAGTCAGTGAGGTTAGAAAGAAATGGGAACCACTTCGGTAGTTTTCTTAACTGACCACGAAAGTTGATACTTCTCATAAACAATGGTGGTCTTGATAATGAATCAAGAGAATTGAAGTTCATTGTCCCATAAGGACGCCAAAGTAATAACGAGCATAAGCTGCTGCTTATATTCTCAAGTGCAGACACCAAGGATGCCCAGCTGTTGTCATCATCAATAAACATCATTACCCCAAGCTTCCTCAAACAAGATAATTTCCCCAGCTCACTAATGGAATGGGAAGCACACTCTGTGATTTCTACCTGCTCAAGTGTTTCAAGTGCATCCATATTGCCAATTTTGTTAGGGACATGCAAACCCCAATACTCAGAAACAGGCCACAATCCGTTGTGATTGTAAAATCTTCTCCCTCCAAGTAAGTTTCTTAAGTGGGAAAGATAGGTAATGCCTGGAGGCAAATGCTTGATACCTGTTTCCCTTATATCCAGAGTCTCCAACTTCTGCAGGTTTCCTATTTGTGCAGGGAGTTCCATGATGTGTGTTTTCCTGAGACTAAGATACTCCAACTGAAACAGGCTGCATACACTTTTGAGATCTCTATTCCTCAGAATTCCATTACCTTCTAAATCTAATATTCTCAATAGTTTCATCCAACCAAACTGCAGTGTTTCTCCACAGGAGAAAACACTTAAGGATCGGACATGGGATAACATCTTGCTTGTTGCAATATCTTTCATGTCTCCACTGTGAACAGATAGTCGACGGATTTTCTCTCGTGGCACTGAAGTGTGCTGCTCATCTACCAGAGTGATAAAATTCTCTTCAATTGACCTCGACACAATAATCTCTAACATCACATCATGAACTCGGAATGTTTTGACCTTCCCAGTAAAGCTCATGTCCACTGGGTGAATGATACTTCGATTGATGAATTCGTCGAAGTAGCTTTCTGCCACTTCAAAGATACTAAGTCCACGCTTTTCAGTCACAAAGCGTTCGGCAACCCATCGTCTCAGTACACTTTTCCTTCTGATAACATGGTCCTCAGGGTAAACACTTAAATACAAGAAACAAGTTTTCAAGTGGTAAGGAAGATCATTATAGCTTAGCTCAAGTATTTTCTTCAATCTCTCAAGCGATGGACTAGTTTCAAGCTCCGATCCAAGAGAGCTATAAATTTTCTGCCACTGATCTTTACTTAGCACTGGCTTACTGACTAAGAGACCTGCTATGCTCACTATAGCTAAAGGTGCACCCCCACATTTTCCCAAGATCTTTTCTGAAATTTCCTTTAAGTTATCCGGACAATTTACTGTACTGCCAAATATCCTTTTAAAGAACAAGTCTCTGGATTCATCATGTGTGAGAGGTTCGATTTCGTAAGCTCGGTCATACTCATGGAAACAACAGGTGTGTGCTACAGCTCTGATTCGTGTTGTAACCAGTATTCTGCTACCATTGTTTGAGTCAGGCAAAGAAAATCGAATAGCTTCCCATGCAGCTATGCTCCAAACATCATCAAGAACAATTAGATATATCTTGTTTTCCAATTGCTGCCTCAGCATGCTTGCAAGTTGCCCCACGTCCCATGCTTCCATGCCCCTGAGAAGGTCTTCCAAGGATGCTTCACTAGCTCCATTCGGCTCATGAAAACCCTTTTGATAAACTGGCCGAATAATTTGTATGAGAATGTCTCTCATCAGCATCTTGACGTCAAATCTCTGGGACACAGTTACAAAAGCATGACATTGAAAACGTCCACCTTTTGCAGATAGACTTTGGTATATTGTCATAGCAAGAGTTGTCTTTCCCAAACCACCAAAACCAAATATGGATATGACTCGCAGTTGTTGTAAGTTCTCCTCAATCAACCATTGCACAAGATTTTCCTGGCGCGGTTCAATGCCTACAAGCTGTCTTCTCTCTGGAAATAGTGCAGCTCTGTGAAGGTCGATATCTAAATCGTTTGCTGGGTTGTCATAAGCAGCTGTGCTGTTCCCAGCAGCTCCAAAAATGTGATGATTGCCATTATACCTGCAGGAGTTAATAGTTGTAACAACAGTAACATAAAACAGCTAGTTTCTTGGCCATATGGAAGCATATTATCAAAGTACTAACAAGGATAAAGAAGGATAGTCTTGATTTTAGCTCATAAGTATATATCTACAGTATATGCAGAATGATACAGGATGCAAAGTTCATTCTACGAGGTAAAGTTTTGACATTATACTCACACTGCCATAAAAGTTCATCAAAACACATAATATCATATATTAAGTGGCTTTATCAATCTATACACTTCTACTTATCTCAAAACAATAATCTTACATATAAACTGGATTGAACAGCAGATAATTCTTGCAGAGCACATGCCTTTTTATGAAAGAAAAGGTTTCCAGAAAAATAAAGTTATGCTGGATGAGCTCTAAAATAATAGCCATGGGATGACACCTTTTCCAGTAATTACTATCAATCAATTGACCGTCAAATACAGTTTTACCCTGTCATACCTCTTGGCTTCTCACAATAAACATAACGCCTAATTTTAGAATAGTTTTTTTTTTGAGGAAACAGGAGGGGTAAAAACCCTACTGATTATATCAATAAAAAAGATAAAGGTGCAAGCAAAGAAAAGGTCAAATTAGAGATAATTTAGGTGTCCGTTGCGTTAAAAATGAATCCTTAAAAAGGTAAAAGAGCAACAGCATGGAAGCTGTTCATATTGTTAGAAAGTGAGATGGCGCGATTTACCTTAAATTTCGGTCACTTATATCTCTAGCACGCATTTTAAGTTCATGGATTTGTTTGGCAATCCTATGCCGCACCCTGGTGGTCAGCAATACGTGAGTCATCCTGCAGAAAATCGCTACAGGGCCACCACCGCTATGATTGCCATTGCTGTTGCCCAGGTGGTGTTCAAATTCATCAATACAATCCTCCACATCATATGCAATCTCACGCACTTGCTTCATCCAAATCTTAACTTGCTTGCGTTGTTCTTTTCTCTCAGCAAGGTCCTGAAGGAAGGCTGTCATGCTCTCTAGCTCATCCTTCAAATATTGCAATTCACTCCGGACACCACCTAGAAGCTGGGTTTCTTGCACAAGAAGTGTGCCCAGCTTCCCCAGGAGAGTATGGATTGCGCCTTCTGCAGCACTAATAACCGCATGCTCCATTTCTCTTGCAAAAGATCAAACAAAAAAGAAGCTGGGAAAAAGAAAAGAAAACCAAACTCTGTTGTTATTGGGACCTCAAAATGAAAGTTCCTTAAAAAAAACTGGATGAAAGAACAAACCAGGTTATAACCGCTGCTTCTGCTTCTGTTTGCGAGATATGGAGATCTGAATGCCTGTACAGAGTCTCTTAGAGGAAGAGTAGCCCTGCTTCTTAAGAAAGCATATCAGAGTCAACTGAATGCATTGCGCGTCCTGAATAAAAGAGCCAGCCCAGAGTCAACTGTCAAATACAGAACCCATGGTTCTTAAAGTCAAAAAAGGAATGCTGGAATTCCCTAAAAAAAGTGTGAATAGTTGACTGAATGTGACATTGTTTATCTAGCACTTGTTTTTAATAGAACAATATCCTCTGCCATACTGGAGCCTGCAGGTGCATTGAAATCTGAAAGTCACTGATATGTGGTCCAGGTGGGAGAGCGGACCCACATGTTAGCAACCTTCCATGCACCTACACAGTATCTTGCAAACAGGCAAACTTAGATACCCACCACAAGTTGCACCAATTAACTTTTGAACAGAAACAAAGCACTCTAAACGAACCTGTGCCAATGGTAAAAAAAGTGATCGGAAAACCCCGTACAAAAACCAAAGTTGAAAAGCGATTTTTTTTTGAAATATGAACAGCGAACGAAAGTAAGGAATAAAGTGCAGTTAGGGCCCTAAACTTCCAATGGTGTATAAACTTTAGAATTGCACAACTGGATTGCTAAACCTGTGTGTGTTCCTTATGTTCAATAATGTGCAATTTTTAAGTACCCGACAGCTCTAATGCAGGCCCTAATCAATGAAATTCCAGGTGGGGATCCTCTCCCCTTGTTTTTGCCTTAAAAAAATAACTGTATGTGTGTCTCTTTTTGTTTCTCTCGAACACACTGTATCATTATATTACTGCGAAGAGAGGGGGGGGCTTAGAGTACATATCACACAACACACGCAGTAGAACTAAAACTCACATGGCTAATAAAGTTTTAAATACCAACTGTGCAGGGGGGGCCGGCAGATAAGACACGCTTTGAGCCCTAGCCAAACTCCAAAACCTCAACTCCTCTAAAGCTAGTGATATAGCACCAGTCAGAGAAGGGAAAATGCTGTTGAAAACACACTGATTGTGGTGAGTCCAAAATTTCAAATTGCCCAAACACCTAAGATGATGACCGAATTTAAGCCTTCACAGACCTGGCCATCAACTCTATCATTAGCAGAAGCCCACCAATTTAACTAGTCTAGGTGCAATCTGGTAATACTCTGTCCATGTAGCCATTTATCCTTCCAAAATATTTTTTTTGAAAGAATATCCTTCCAAAATAATGCATTTCGTCCTTCTCCCACCTCTGTAGTGACTGTGTGTGCACGCCGCGCCTCAATACAGGTGCAAATCCAACTTAACAAGTATATCATGTATACGTAAAGTTTGCAAAGTAATATAAAGGGACACACAGTAGAACTTGAGAGAAGACATGCCAAACATCTCTTCAAATGAAAAACACAAACATTGCTGACTATAGATCATGTATAGGTAAAGCTTAATTCTGTGTTGAACCACTCGCTAATGAGGCAACATGGCAAGAACTGATGACAGTCTTTGTATTTATAGACTATAGTGTAATTTTTGCTGACGATCAGCAACAATATTGATCTTTCTAGAGTACTTCTTGCTGATGGTACAAGTTTTCTTGCTGGTCTTGGGCTGTCACATATTACACAAACCATGTCAAATTTAGTCATGCACTACCTCATAAAAGACAATTGCTCAACAAATTTTCCCCGGTCATCGTAGCCTATATATCTGCCATAAAGCATCCTGACATGCTGTTATACTTCCTCCAATGCATTTTTTGAAGTGAAACACCCACTTGAAATATGGTATTCTTTCATCCTTTAGAACCATATTCTACTTGGGTGCTAGCATGACTCCAGATTCCAGAATAAGCTATGTATTAATAATTACTCCCTCTGTTACCCTTGACCTTCCAGTGGAACTGCGGATTTTACACCTAGCAATACGTGAAGAACTATAAGAGCTTGTTCATGTCATATGCATGTTCCACCCACACATTCATTGCTTTCCTGCAGACTATGTATTTATCACCAATCAATATAAATGATTTTGTATCTACTGTTTTTAAACTAGTATTATTATCACTCACTGGTTATCCAAGTCATGTTATGTATCTACTGTTCTATTCCCATACATCTCCTAAATGATGTTATTTAAACTTTTGGTTTCGCGCGTCACATGCTTGTACTTCACCAAGATATTCAAATAACATGGGGTTTGTATTCTTGTGCACCGTCATTTGTTTTGTGTCCGTCGACTATGGGAGCGGTTTGTGGTTCTGATACAAGTTTGATGGCTCTATCACCCTTGATTCTTCATGTGTGTACAACTGCTTCTTTGCGGTGTATCTGTTTGTGTGCCATGGCGATTTTCATGCTGTCAATCTTGTGTTTGTCGGTGCCAGTAAAATGTAGTCCTATTCAATGGCGTAGCTAGGAGCAACTTTTAGGGGTTGGCCTAGCCTTGGCTCCGCCAGTGCTCCTATTGGCTAATGCTACCATACCACAACCATGTTGATTGAAAAAACCCTAGTGTGGTGCAAATGACATGATTCGAACTTGCAAAACCGCAAACATAGCATGAATGGATCATCAAATAAGAAATACTCAGATCATCCCAATGCTAATCCATTTGACCCTTAGAACCACAAAGACGAAGGCAAGCAAGAATTATTTGCATTTTCCTACACAATAATACTACATGAGAAGATCATCTAATATACTTACTTTGATGTACAGTACAGTACAACATCACAAGCGCCTAGCTCCTGACATGATGATTGCAAACCAACATCCTAAACCAATTTGAGAAGTGCATTCATTGCCATCCTTCTCCTGTCCCTTGTGGCCATGCGCTCACCATAGGCTGACAAAATGTCTGCAAGATCAATTACTCCAACCTCCCTCAATCTCTTGCCGACCTCTTCAAACATTACTGCCCCCTCCTCATTCGAGAAATAGTACAGAAACTTGTTATAGTCAAATCTCGGCACATCTACCCCACCCCACATTGTCCTCTCTACAAACTTAGTTGCCTCCAATGTCCTCCCAGCTTTCACCAAGCCACCAACAAATATGCTCTCAAAATTCACCAATGGATCCCTCCCCTTCCGACCCCTCTTCCCAAGGTGCCCCTGAAGCAACATGATGTAAGTGTGCATGTTTGGTTCACATCCCCTGGTGATCATCTCCCTGAACACCTCAGTGGCCTCCCCTGCTCGTTTGATCCTCAGCAACCCCTTCATCAATCCATGATAGAGAGCAATATCCTTCTCCTTAACGCCATGGAAGACCCTGTATCCTTCCCTCACCCTTCTCCTCACCATCAGCCCATACACCAAATTTCCCAGCACCTCACCATCCACTTCCAGACCTCGTTTTATCATTTCTGCCAATACCATGTACGCGCCCCACACCCTCCCTTCCTTGCACAGCCAAGACACCACTGCGCAGCAACACCCGCCTCCGTTATCCGGCACTCCGCTCCTCCGCATTCCGTCGAACATCTTCATGGCGTCGGCTACGCGGTTGTTCTTGAACATGGTAACCACGATCTCCTGGTACGCCGCGGCACCCGGCTCGAGGCCGCGCTTCTCCATGCCATTCCACACCCTGCACGCGTCCGCGAGAGACCCCACGCGGCAGTACGCGACGACCAGCAGGTCGCAGCACCTTCCCGTGCGCGCGACGCCGTGCCGGTGCTCGGCGCGCTTGATCGCCTTCTCCGCGACGTCAGGGGAGCCTGCACGGCTCCGAGCACGCGACGTCGGTGACGAACGTGAGGACCCGAGCGCGGTGGCATTCGGGGAAGAGCGTCACGAGCGCGGCGACCTTCCCGACCTCGCGGGCGTTGGCGAGCCCCCACGGCGGCGCGGAGTGCCGCGGCGGAGAGGAGGCTACGGGGCAGCGAATAGAGCGTGGAGTGGAGGAGTTCGATGTTCCCGGACTTGGCGAGGACGTCGAGCAGGCGGGCGGCGGTGGCGGGGGAGTGTGGGAACTCACCGCCTCCGTCGTCGACGTCGCCGGCGCCGGCGCCGCGGTGGAGGTTGGAGAGGTGCGCGAGGAGGCGGTGCACGGGGCGCCAGGAGAGCGGGAACCTCGCGGAGGCCTGGAGGAAGAGCTCGCGAATGTCGGCGGGGGCCGTGGGCAGCGGCAGCGCGGAGAGGCGGCGGCGCAGCGCGTCGTCGGGGTCGTGCTGCTGCTGGTAGAGGATCGTGCAGAGGCGGAGCAGAAGCGCCGGGTCGGTGGGCTTAGGCACGGTGGTCGGCGCGGGAGACGGCGTGGAGGTGGAGACGTGGCGGCGGAAAAAGAAGAGACGGAGGCGGAGGCGGGGAGGCATCGTGCGGCTTCGGTCGTTGGGCGCAAGGGCGAGGCCTTACAGTTGAAGAGCGCGAGAAAGCGGCGCGGCTGGGCCGAGTGCCGTGCGAGGCCTAGAGCGGATTTAGGCCGCGGCCCGTGATACCGTGCAAAATCTACTACAGTAGGCACAGCGGTTTGTGGGACGTGGGCCGTGTGGCCCGGGCGTGCTTATGGGCCTAATTTGTCCCTTGTAGTGAACGTATCGGTGTTTGGGCCTCATTTGTCTCATTTGTGTGTTAAGGTAAGGTCAGTTGGTTCCACACTTTGTGCTCAAAAAAAGTCTTCTATGGCTCCGTAACACTGAAGGGAAACAAATTGGGTATAGACCATCCACACTAAAACACGGTACGGATGCCCCTGCCCAAACCTGAGCTGCCAGTGCCCCCAGAGCCCCTCCCTAAGCCTGAGCTGCCAGTGCCTCCAGAGCCGCTGCCCAAGCCTGAGCTCCCCGTGCCACCGCAGCCCCTTCCCAAGCCCGAGCTGCCACCCCCGGTTCTGAAGCCCGAGATTCCGGCCATCCACACTTTGCTCAAAAAAAGTCTGCAGCTGCCGGAGACAGCTGGGCCGAAGCCATGATCGACGATCTACGAGGACTTCAGGGACGCATATACACGATTTGTCTTATATTTTGCTCATTCGTTGAGTGTTTGGTTTGATTTTTGCTCATTTGAAGAGATGGATATATAGGTAGCGCATCAGAGTTGCAGCGTGGAGTGTATATTGCCATGCCATCTGATCCGTGACCGTGATCGTGATCTATGTACTCTTGCTGAGATCCATATGTAAATAAATGGAATAAATGGATTCGTTTGTATATGCACTTTACTTACCAACTTATGTCACACCAATATTTATCTGTCGCGACTCGCGACACTTGAATGCCTGATAAAAAAAAAGGACTCCAGACGTGTATGAATGAACACTTTTTGTGTTCAGATGTCACGTTTTCGTGAGGTTCTCGCCGGACCTCTTGCATAAACAACATGAGCATCAAACACTACTTACTCTTAATGAAAAACAGGTTATACACCCTACCGCGAAAAAAGGATCAAACACTAATGAGATGTTCACTTGTGTTGTTTCTTTGTACCCCCTCGTCCAAAAAATATGCAATTATTGGATCTGTGTCGGTCAAATTAGGTAAAATCTAACAAAGATTATAGTAAATAATATTAGCAGTTATTTCTCTAAATTAATTTATTATAAAAATATAGTATCTCATTACTAATCTAGTCGTTTGACTTTTTTTGTAACATGATTCATGAATGTTAGTATTTTTTATATGAACTTGGTCAAAACTCAACTTTTGTTGTGACTCCTCGATAAGTGAGAATTGCATGCTTTTTTTTTGGGATGGAGGGACACTATACCCCTATATTTTTATTTTAATTTTGAATTAGACCGTTGGTCGCTGAATCTTACTCTTTGGGTCCGCCGTCGTTATATTGGATTGGGCCTGCCCTCACACACTTGGACCAATTTGTGTCTAAAATTTGAGTATATATTAACCAATTGTTCATTGTTTTTAGATGACTTGTTATACCCTGACCAAAAAGTTTGAATATATATTTTTTTTTCTAAAAAATCTATGTAAAAATGTCATGGTTTGGAAGTTCTTTAAGGGTGTTCTCTATGTCTTCTTTGATTTCTTTATGCTAAAAACCTACCTTAGAATTTAATCTCTTATTGGATCTTAAAAACAATAGTTTAATTTTGTCTAATAAATAAATTATGATTTGAATAGTTGTTCATTGTCTTAGATTGAACTTTGTTTGTTAATATAATCTAAATGATACAGATAAATTTTTTTTACCATGAAAAAAATCCTATCGCAAATAAGAGTTGAGCATGACATCACAAAGTGTCTTTTTTTTTTTTTACACAATATGTCTTCTTTGATTTCAACATGCTAAAACACTCACCCCTATGAACACAATCGCTTATTGGACCCCTAAAAACAATAGTTTAATTTTGTCGAATAAAAAATTAAGATTTGAATAGTTGGAGTTGTCTTCGAGATTGAACTTTGGACGCCGCCTATAATCTAAATGATACAGAAAATCCTTTTAATAAATCCATGATAAAGATCCTATTTGAACCCCGAGTTGAGCCCCCAACCAATGGCCTTTGCCACTTTGTCTTTAGAGCCTCTTTTCATCCCCAAACAATCATTAGAGCCCCTTTTAAGAGTTTTTTAGGTTGAGGTGACAATACTAAAACAAGTTCTATTGTATTTGCTTGTGGGATGCAACTATTTTAGTTTGGACACCTTTTAACGACACTTTTGAACTAGTTTAAATCTTTGTCACAATATTGTAGAAGTTAAAATCGTGGAATTGGACTTTTTTTTTTTTTGAAAGTGAGCTTAGCTCGTGATTCATTAAGAGAAAACGGATAGTTTATCGATACACGACATTTACCCTTCCCATGGCGAGATGCCGAGAGCAAGCGCAAAAATAACAGACTAACACAAGGCACCGGCTTAAATGGTGGCGCCGAGGATGTAAACTAAGAAAGAACTGGGTTGGGCTGCAAATGGCTAGGAAGATCTCAAGGGGGCGAGAGCAATGTAAGGAGCGGATGCAGTCCTCTGAATCCCCGGCGACCCAAGCTTTGCCCTCGCCGCGGATGACGCCAAACAAGCTGCAGCGGGCGTCTTGGACACGTTGTCGGTCCGCGATGCCGCTCCTTCCAAGTCTCCTAGGAGATGAGGAGCACAAATGAGTCGAAAGCCCTCCTAAGCTGCTCCGAGCGAGGGCGCGCGACACTCACCAGGGCGGCGAGGACTCCGGTCGGACAACGGTGCGCTAAGCCCACGCTGGGAGAGCATAATGTGCCACATCCGCCGAGTGAAGACGCATGAGGCGAGTAGGTGGTCGATGGATTCGTCCTCCGGCGAGCATAGGGCACAAACCGCGGAAGACTGCAGCCGATGCCATCTCCGCCGTCCAGCCATCCAAGGCCGTCCGTGTAGTGCGAGCCAATAGAAGAATTTCAACTTAGGAGGTGTTGACGCTTGCCAAATCTCTGGGGCGCCTGCAAGCGAGGTCATCCTGGCAAAGAATAACGGGTAGCTGATGAGCTGGAATAGGTTCAACCCGCCAACCACCTCCAGATGAAGCGATCCGGGATGTCCAGCTGAAGTTGAGCATCTCACAAAGACACATGTTGTAGCATCTCACGAAGACACATGAACTCGTCGATGACCGCCGCCGTTTGAGCGCCAACAATGTCGTGTGTCCACTGGCCATCGTCGAGCGCCTCCAGGACAGTGCGTCCGCGCCAGCGCCGCCCAACCACGCGGAGGCACTAACCCCTCAAGGAAGGACCACTAAGGATGGAGAGCAAGGGAAATTCAAACCTTTGGGGTCATCCGCCACAAATGATCTCTTGAGGGTTTAATCGCCAAGAATATTTTCACATCATCAAAACAATATAATAACCCTCAAGGATATATATTTTCTTGAGTGCTAAGCCAAAGATATATACTTTCTTAAGAGCTGATAATTAACGCCAATAATATATAAAGCAAGAAAAAAAAGAAACGACTTGGTGGAAGCTCATCACACAATTTTCATGCGTGCGTAGGATCGAATCAAACTCATGACCTAAGGGTTTGTGTGAAGCACCTACTACTACACCTGAAAGTAACTTGTGACTAAATCAATCATTCTTTTCTTTCATATTCACTTTAGTGAATCGTGTAATAATGAATATTTGAGACCCTAAATGATATCAAATGAAAAAGTTTGAACTGATTTTTTTATATCATTGAGTACTATAACTTTAGTTTATACCATATATATCCATTTTTTTACAAAAATATATATCCATTTGAGGTCATTTGAAAATTCACTTTAGTTAAAAAGTATTTTTTGGACTCTAATAATATCAAATGAAAATGTCATCAAATATGCCTAGTTATATACAACTCCATATAGCGCGTAGGATCCGCACACGGAGAGCGCTCAGGATACTGTCCTGAAATAGATTTTTTTTTGGCAAAGACCATTGGTTGGGGGCTCCCACCCAGGGTTCAAATCCTGGGTGCGACACTTTTTCCTGGATTTATTTCAGGATTTTCCGGCGATGTGCATTAAGTGGTAGGCGACGTCCCCGTCGATAGCGAGGCGCCGTGGTGACTTCGGAACTTCAAGATTTGCCAGCTCAGTCCTTCGAAGGTGCTCATAGGGGTAGGGTTTGCGTACGTGTGTTATAGGGGTGACTATGCGTGCGTGTTGAGCGTCTGCGTTGTACTGTGTAATAAAAAAATCATTCCAGCCTTCACATTCATAAGTGAATGCTTAGAGCTTATAATATATACAAAGGGAACTTAACCAGTTTTCCGCTACGGGGATAGTCTAAACTTAACATTGGTCGTAACCTTACAACACACTTACAACACACGGCCACAAGGCCATAAAATAATTCAAAGCCCAACATAAACATAAAATAAACATTTCAAAGCCCAACATAAACACACGGCCACACGGCATCAGGCATATTTGCCACAAGGATTTTTAGGACATATTATAGAGTAGAAAATGTACATGATAGAGTTTCATAATTTCTTGGGTAAATTTGCCCCCGATAATAAATTAAGTACATGGCTTCCGTTAAAAAAAATTAAGTACATGGAAAATATGCCTGATGCCTGATATACCAGCCAGACAACCACAACCAAGCATGCACTTGAAACTGAAGCAAGCGTCTCTGTCCGCCTGCAGCAAATTCAGCATGGTTAGACCTGCGATCATTTTCAGCTCGATATGATCTTGCATGATCCGAACAACTACCGTGCGGAGATATATCTGACATGTCTCACGCTTACTGTTCTTTCATTTCCGACGTGTCATCGTCGGTGTTCCTGAGCCTAAGGGCAGGGCCAACGCAAGCAGTTCAGTCCAATGTTCCATGTAGATCTAAAAAAAATGAAGCTAACAAGCCACACAATGCAGGCTACATAGCTTTTGGACCCACAGTTGCTATGGTCTGTCCTGTTTTCCCCACTCAAAACACTTAACCGCAGCTTTTTCTCTCTGCCTCTCTCCATGGACCACCTCCTCTTCTGATGAGGCAACGGTTCTTCTGCAAGAGTCTCTGACTCCTCTGCAAGCCACCACTTTCTCTTTTCCCTTCTCCATGTTGCATCCGATCCTACGCACTTTCTCTTTTCCCTTCTCCACGTTGCATCCGATCCTACGTGTTCTGACGGGGCTGCAATCCAGGTTGGAGCGTTGGGCACGCCCTAATAAACGAGCTAGCTAGCCCACACGTCTGCACGTACTGCGGTTGGCAGTGACCTAAAGCCTGCTGAACGCTGCTACGCGAAAGCGCGCTCCATCCATCGCTGACTTAAACAATCGTTGCTCTATTCCACTCTTGTTGCTCCTGAAAGGATAACAACGAAAGCGACCAGAACCTACTACCACGCGCAGCAGCTGAGCTACCACGAATACGATCCGTTTTATGGCCAGATGATCTGCAAGAACGACTCTTAGCAACTATGTTTGACCATCTGACAGATAAGTCTCCTAGCTAGCAACTGAGTGAGTATGTTTCTGGTTTATGTATATGTCCTTCTATATATGTGTACTGACTGTCGTACGTTGCAGGTACTATCTTATTTTACGTTTGTCGTCATTTTCAACTCTATCTGGAACTACCAACAACACCAATCTTTTCGATTCTTCTGACCAATCAAAAAAAAACTTTGTATCGATCTCATGTATCTACTGTTCTTCACATGCACGGCGGCATGATCACTTTGCGGTGTATATTCGGTAGCCTAACCACAGAAGATGTGCAGCACACGTGTTACCTAGCTAGGCACCAAAACCACAGTAACAAGGCATGTAAAGGTGGAGCATCCACCAACCAGATCACGCATATTTCAGGGGTATTGTCAACTGATTTAACCAGTCAGCAGTGGAGAGAACTAGAGATCAGACGGACACTAGTTGAGCAGATGACCTTGCTAGAGGTTTCAGGGGGAAATGCAGATGACCTACCGTATCAGGCTGGCACGGCGTGGCACCAAATGGCAAACTCTCTCTTGCAGACACACACGCATGCATGTTCAACCATGCCTGCAGGAAGCCTTCGTTTAGCAACTATAAATAGCATGCCACTCTTCTCTTCCAGCCATCACAACACCACAAGAAAAACAAGCTACCAAGTGATACACAGAGATCGCAGAAGCACAGAAGCATAACCCATTGGATATGGTTTCCAAGAAAACCATGCCGTCCTCCCCTCGCCTTCCTCATGGCACTGCTGCTCTCTTGCAGCACCATGAGCAGCGCGGCACGGTACCTGGAAGAGACCAAGCCTGCAGAGGAGTATCCGCCGCATCCCACTGTGCCGGAGATCCCCAAGCCTGAACTGCCACCACACCCCACCGTGCCGGAGTTGCCCAAGCCTGAACTGCCACCGCACCCCACCGTGCCAGAGTTCCCGAAGCCTGAGCTGCCTCCACACCCTACCGTGCCGGAGCTGCCCAAGCCTGAACTGCCACCACACCCCACCGTTCCAGAGCACCCAAAGCCTGAACTGCCACAGCACCCTGTTGTGCCAGAGCTCCCAAAGCCTGAACTGCCACGGCACCCTGTTGTTCCAGAGCTGCCACACCCCGCTGTGCCGGAGCTACCACACCCTGCCGTTCCTGAGGTGCCAAAACCAGACCTGCCCCATCCGGCCGTACCGGAGGTTCCAAAGCCTGAGCTGCCGCACCCGGAGGTGCCAAAGCCTGAACTGCCGCCACACCCTACCGTACCAGAAGTGCCGAAGCCCGAGCCGCAGCACCTGCCAGAGGTGCCAAAACATGAGCTTCCGCCACTGCCGGAGCCTGAGCTGCCACCCAAGCCGGCGGAGAGCCACTACCCGGTGCCAGAGGCCAAACCATGATCGAACTACGTATGTCAGTGTTGTCTCAGGAATAAATATGTGTTGTACTAGTATGTGTATGTTGTAGGAGTAGTGTGACGTTCAGTGTTGTACGTTGTGCTGCTTTGAGATGTACTATCTATTATTGTGCCTTTGGTGTACCACATGTATATTGATTGTTTCACCATATTATTTATACTATGCTATTTTGTTTTCTTTATATAATAGGAATCTCTGAATTAATTCTGCACACATATATAGAGCCTGCATATATATGTTTTTTTTATAACAGCTGCATATGTTAATATGTGGTTGAATATGTATGTGCGCAACCTTGAATTTAGCATATATAGCTTTTGTTAAAATAACCAGGAAATTAAAACACCTTACGTTTCCTACGCTATTTTACGTGTATCGATATATGCTTCTACCACGGCCTGCTCGATAAAATGTCTGAACCAATTCGAGTCAACTAAAGACTAATAGAGAGGTAATAACTATATAAGCACGTTCTCAAGCATCTAATACCAAGCTTATTTTTATGTCCTGCAACTAAAGATAGGTGTTTGCTTAATGCTTCTATGCAATCTGAATCTGAACTCATCTAAAGGTCTATGCAATGACACAACTCTCGTAGTCACTCAGTTACTACCTCCGTCCCATGGAGACCGGCGTTTTTTGCTTTTGAGTACTGGGTTTGACCATTCATTTTACTTAAATTATTTTAGTAAATCATAAAATAAATAAATTATAATGAAAGTATCTCTAATAATAAAATAAGTTATGAAAAAAAATAATACTTATATAAAAATTATAAATAAGACGAATGGTCAAATAAAGTGACATGGAGTCTAAAATGACAATCTCAATGGGACGGAGGGAGTAACTTACTATTTTTGTAATATACTTTGACCAAAGACTTATGTCGATTCCGGCTAGATTGGGCCGGAATTGACACGTGTTTGTCGACCGTTGGAGCTCCCGAGGTGGCGTGAGGGGCTGCAGCTTCCCGCCGGGCGGCGACGAAGCGGCAAAGACGAGCAACTGCTTGGAGAGGAGGAGCCGTGGGGAGGAGGGGGGGGAGGCGGGCGGCGCGGCGCGCGGGGCTGGGGCGCTGGCGTTGGCGGCGCGGGCGCTGGGAGGGGGCGGCGGCGGTTGGAGAGGCAGGAGTAGATGGATACTAATTTTTATTGCTTGCTTATCCCCTAGAGATTACATGCCTCTTGGTTATATAGCCCGGCTAGTGGGACTTGTAATCTAAGCAATCTCTATAAGGTTTCCTTACGATCGAACACCTTTACAAGTAATATTTATTTATTTCCTAATAAGGGTCTTCCTTATAGATTGGAATATTCCCTTTTACACACAAAAAATTCCTAAGATAATCCTAACTTGAAGATGAAGCAAACTCGGACTCGTACGGAGAGCGGAGACGGCGGCGGCAAGGGGCGCCGGCCCCCCCAGGCTTGCGCGCCCCTGGCCCCCTCTCGGGCGGCGGCCGGCGCGTCAGGCCCAATTAGCCCGTCTTGGGCTGGCCCAATTCTGGGTCATGACAACTTAATATTTCAATTACATCATCAGCCATTTAAGTGTTTGCTGTTCTAATGCTCCTTTTAGACGATAGTAATGAATGAATTTGTCAATTCTTCCAAGATTACCTGTTATTTGTGCCTTGCACCTGTGGCATCTACCGGCGGGGTTCCTGCTAGTTTGTTTATAGTTTCTCTAGTTAGTAGTTACAAAACTTCACGACACCACTATTTTTTGCGTATATATGCATCACCAAAACAAAAAGAGGACGTTCAGTAGAGGCAATGAACCATCGAATTAAAAACATGGCTAGTTTGGTTACAATAGAACAAATCAAGATAGCAAAATTCGGTAGAACTGATTTAATATTATTATTAATTAAGTTTTCTCGCGTACATATAGAGCCCAAATTTTAGAATTCAATTTTCTGAAGAAAAATAGAAGTTAGTTTTCATCTGCAAATATATTGTGTTGTTGTGTTTTCATTGGCCGATTAACCATAGCATTTGCTTCGTGGCGGTTACATAAACCGCCAGGGTAAATAAAGAAAAAACCGTTGTGGAAAAGATTTTGTAACAAAGAGAAATGCGAACAGATGCTAATATGCATGTTCTAGCATACACCGTGTAGTTGATTTTGTGAGAAATGTCCTTAACATATAATAACATAAGTACTGTTTTGTAAGCAAGTTGTGTGAAAAATGGCCATGCATGCCACATTTCTCTGCTCATGTTCAACTCTCTTTACAACTACTACTACGAAAAAAAAAAAAAGGCTCCTCTGCTATCTTCTGAGTCACGTCGTATCATTATTTGAGTTATCCGGTGACCAAACACAAACACATCGATGAGACAATGAGATACATCGCACACGTGTAGCCACACAACGCAAGGTACGGTGATTCAACTAACTAGATCTCTCAAGATGGTCTCAATAATATTCCCAACAAACTATACCATACATGAAATGGATCAGGAGCTAGAGAGCAACAAGTACGTACACGCAGAAATCCAAAGTTGACAACCATGGGGATGCAGATAGCCAACCAATCACCAAACGATCACTACGTGGATCAGAAAAAAACAGTCACATCTTCTACTACAAATACCATGGTTTCCCTCTCCCCAGTCACCACACAAGTACACAACGATCTTCTTCTCACTGCTGGTCATATAGGCGTGTTGAGCAAGTCGATCACTATGGCTTCCAAGAGCACAATGCGTTCCCTTGTCCTCCTCATGGGTTTGTTGCTGCTGCTCTCGTGCAGCGGCATGAGCAGCACGGCACGGCTGCTGGAGGAGGTGGCGGCGCCCAAGGAGGAGTACCCGCACCCTGAAGTGCCAGAGCTGCCCAAGCCTGAGCTCCCGCCGATCAGCCCCTGCTTTAAGCACTAAAAACTAAATAGGGTTGAAACCCCGGCCATAAGATGGCTTAATTCTGTGCACACGGGGATTCGAACCGTGGTTGCTAGCTCAACTCTAACACGAGCTAGCCAACCAGGCAAGAGCCCGCTTGCACCTGCTTTAAGCACTATCGAACGCTTTATGTATAATAAGTGCGTACGTACGTATATGGTCATGTTTGCTTGCGATGTTGTTGGGCGTGCACAACTCTAGGAGCGTGATGTTTAATATTCAGCAGTGTATGTATGTGTGTATTTGCTTTGTATGTAAACATTTGTACGTTTGTACTTTTGGTTATATAATGTCTATGCAGAGTATATGCATGTGTCCCACACGTCTCATTTATTTATCTTGGCCGGGGTTATATATGTGGGTTAAAACTTCTTAAAGTAAATTCTTTCTGAGAGTATGTTGCTAATTAGTCCTTACGAGAGTATGTGGCTTAAAACTTCTTAAAGTAAATTCTTTCTGAGAGTATGTTGCTAATTAGATGTGCTGATATTCCCTTTGGCAGGGCGGCTGTGTCCACTCTAAAACTGATCCTAAACACTAGTAGCCATCTAGGGGTAAAATAGTCGGTTTTCAACAGTGGTTCATTCATTCTAAAGTCTATGGTCTGAATGACTGGATGGCACAAATTTCTCAAGGTTTAATGCAAAATGAGAGGCACGGATCTTTGGATTGGATTGAATTTTAGTGGTAGGCTAATTATTGTATGCTTAAACTATTGTACAAATTTTGTACTCATTGGATCATGTATAACTTAGTTATAGATAATACACAGATTTGGGTTTTTGAATTAATATAAAGTTGTAGCAAACCATCCACATGTTCAGAGCTTATAACTCATTGGACCATATAAAGCTAATAACTCATAGACCATCCACACTGTAGGAAACCAAATTTACACTATAGCAAAATCATCGTTGAAAACCACCTAGGGGGACGTGAGTAACATGTTTGGACTTGAGTTCTCTCTGAAAATGGTATGCATATGTAAAGGGGACTTCTAATTTTCAGATGGTCCCACTTGTCATTGACACACACTGGGTGTCATCCATAAGGATGGCAAAAAGTTAATTTATCTGTGCAGATATAATTACATAATTGCTTGGCATTCGTCGGAAAACTTCACATTTCAGCATACAACATGCATTAATGCTCTTGAGATATGTTCTTAGCAACTTTCAGGAAAAATGAGGATTTACTAAAAAAAACAATTATTAGTAAAATAAAAAGAACATGACCCCATTCACTTGAACTTATCAGAATCAATCATATTATTTTTAGCCATGAAACAATATTTTTCTCTCACAACAAAACAACATATTTTTCAGTCATGAAGATATTTTTCTCTAACAATAAAACAACATCAACCACAATCCTAGAAACCATCAGCCAAATACGACGATACAAATACAATGCACACATGAATAACTCTCAACAGTGTAAAAATAGCAACTAGAAATCTTTATTCATTTACACATATATATGGATCCAAACTGATAGCTAGCTCATCACAAGCAAAGCTCTGGTTCGTACGCAAGAACACATCAAAACTCATATATAGGTAGTATTATAAAATTAAAGTGCATAAACTACACATCATGCACATGTGGTAAACTGGTGGGACTGTACGTCCGCTCATGGTTTTGCCTCCGGCTCTGCCTCTGGCTTCGGTGGCAGCTCAGCTTTCGGCAGAGGCGGCAACTCGTGGTTTGGTACCTCCGGAACCTCTGGGTGCGGTAGCTCTGGCACGGTGGGGTGAGGAGGCAGTTCAGGCTTTGGCAGCTCTGGCGCCACTGGATGCGGCACCTCGGGCTTTGGGAGCTCTGGGACGGCCGGGTGAGGAGGCAGTTCGGGCTTAGGCAGCTCCGGCACTGGGTGCGGCACCTCAGGCTTGGGCACCTCTGGGACAGCCGGGTGCGGTGGCAGCTCGGCCTTCGGCTGCTCCGGCACTGGGTGAGGCTCCTCAGGCTTCGGCAGCTCGGGGGACAGCGAGGTGCGGTGGCAGCTCGGGCTTCGGCTGCTCTGGCACTGGGTAATGAGGCACCTCTGGCTTCGGCAACTCGGGCTTGGGCAGCTCAGGCGGCACGACGTCGGTAGGTGCGGCGGCAGCTCAGGTTTTGGGAGCTCCGGCACGGCAGGGTGTGGGTGTTCCTCCTTGGGCGGCGCCTCTTCCAGCAACCGCGCCGCGCTGCTCATGCGGCTGCAGCAGAGCAGCAGCGCCACCAAGAGAAGTGAACACACGGTGCTCCTGGAACTCGAAGCCATGATTAGATGGTTTACACTAGATCGTGCTCTATATACGTGCTTCTTGTTTCAGGAAGATCGAGCTAGAGATGGTCGTGTGTGCATGATGGCTAGGAACGTAGAGAAGCCTGCTATTTATAGCATTCAGCGAAGGTGGCTATAGCTCTCGTCGTTTTCAGAGCTGTGGTAGGTCATCTGCATCGATGTGGTTGTTTAGCTTTTTATCCTACTTTCCTGATCTACACACTACACTGTGTATGGTTTGATTAGGTCGGAATACTGAGCCGATCTGAGTGATCTGGTTGGTCGATGCAGACTCATCAATCTACATTTGTTTGGCTACCGGTTTGCGCAAGGTGTGGACTTGCATGCGAAGAATCGACTAAGCAAGAGACCAACATGAATACATCTATGCTCACGGCTCACGCCGTAAATAATTAAGCGCGATCCAGTTGAAAGTGACCCTAACACGCCGTAAATTTATTCAAAGAGACATCTTTTTTTTTTGTGCTTGTAACTCATGTCCTTTTCCAATCCATTCTTTGAATTTGGTAAACTAATGTACCGTAGCAAAACCCAACCTAATAACCCATTAATCCGTGCTCCAAGGCAGGCTACTAACAGATAAGTAAGTTTGTGGATGAATTTGAGTATGACATTGAAGGGCATCTACAGTCATGCACTTGTTTTTTTTTTTTTTTTGAACACGCCTTTACGCGTTTTTCATTGAGCAGCACAAAGTTTAAACATAGTTGCGGGGACGGTAACCTCACAGTTACCGAAGCCAAGCCTAAGCTACTGGATCCACTCAGAAACGATTACATGGTGACAAATTTGCTACTAACTAACAAAAGGAAACTACATCCCCGCCCGGGCTAATAACTCGCTAAACGCCTGTTGCCCGCAGCACACCTGCTGGAGGCCTCTGCCCTCATAGATAGCGCCAATTGCGTCGGAGGGGCAATGGCCTCGAAGGTCTTGGAGTTGCGCTCCTTCCAACAGTCATGCACTGGTTCATCGAGGAGAGAGATAATGAGTCGTCAGAAAGCAGGAGTCGACTCATAGTTTAGTGGGACATTGGTTCTTACTCAAGATACACGACACATTTCATTCTCTCTCTCCTTCATGGTTCACTTCCTTTGTTACATCTGTAGGCTAGCTCGGACGATGCATCGCTTTTCTTCTCCCATTGTGGATGCCCTAATATTAAAAAGTTCTTATCATTGCGCGTTCACTCTCATTTCTTTATGTTCTAATGCAATATATACGGATGCTTTGAAAAGTTTGTCTAGTTACATTTAGTTAAAACCTTGGTAAAATCATCATCTTGATCCCTCATTGTATAATTTTAAAAAAAACTTCTAAGGCTCAATTCCACCCTCAATATTTGAAAATGGTCATTTCAATCCTCAAACTTTACTTTCACATACAGTGATAGAAAGACGCTTGAGAAATGCAGAACAATCTGCACCATCAGCTGCTGCCAAGGACCACACGAATTATATGTATACGGTGATTCTGGTTTGCTAAAAAGCAGGACCATCGATTAATATACCATTAATGTACTAGCTAGGAAACTATATAGCTACTAGCCAGATGTGCTAATATTGCCCCATGATCGAGTAGATGGCTATATCAACACATCTGGCTAGTAGCTATATAGCTTCCTAGCTAGTACCTTAATGGTATATTAATCGATGGTCCTGCTTTTTTAGCAACCAGAATCACCGTATACATATAATCGTGTGGTCCTTGGATGCAGCTGATGGTGCAGATTGTTACGTGAAAAGTAAAGTATAGAAAAAAACACTCTGGGACCCCTAAGAAACATTCGTGGCATTCCGGCTTGCAACAAGCCGAGAATACACCGCCGAATGCACAACAACAACATTAAGAATCTAATGAGCTATGCTGGCACCAACACAAACATCTAAGAACAACCTTCCAAAAGCGACGTCTCCAAGGGACACGAACACTAGCTGCTGTGGACTCTCCCAAACACAGCCTATGATCCTCGGTAGCCGTTGAATTCATGAGGTAGGTGCAGTGCAGTGGAAGGAAATAAAAATGACCTCGCGGCGGCTCTCTGCTGTTGCTCGCCCGCCCATTCAATGGCAACAGGCCAAGGCCAACGCCAAAGATCGCGCACAACCTGCTCCACCGGGGCCGGCGGCACAACATTCTTCTCCGATCGATTGCATTGGCATCCATGATCATCGAGTACTCCCTCCGTCCCATTCATTTTTCTCGACCGGGCCATTCACCCATTTTTCATTAAGAGGAAGTCGAAACCAACAACAAACAAAACAAGTGATGTCAAGAAGACATCAAACCGAAAAGAAAAACAACAACCAAAAACCGGAGGAACTAAGCCTAGCCTAGCTGCTAGTGAAAGAGATTAGGAAACCTACGGAGGACTAATGTTGCTTATTACAAACGAAAATTTTGCTGCGACCAAACTACCAACGCCGGAGCCAAGCTCTGAAAAACGGCCAACACCGGTCCTGCGCCTCGACGCCAACGTGCAAGCAAGCTCCACCACCGAAGCAGCCTTGTTCCTAAACACACGGCGTTACGCTCCTTCCAGACGATCAACAGGCCAGGAGGATGAACGCGTCGAACACCTTCCTTCCCTCCTTGTCCGATTCTTCGCCGCTGCCGCAGCCACCATTCCGCAACGTTCGCGCCGGTCGGTATCAAAATCTGGAGGTCCGTCGGCGACAAAGATTGCGTGCCACAGCTGCCGGGTCACCACGCATCCCAGGAACAAGTGCTCACAAGTCTCCGCCTCCTGGCCACACAAGGCACATGCATCGTCGTCCTGCAGGCCATGCCTATGCCGCCGATCACCTGTCCACGGCACGCGATGCAACAAAGCCAGAAGAAGAAACGCACTCTGGACGCCTTGGTACGCCAAAGCTCCTTGGCGCCCGGCACCGATGTCGCACCTATGAAGAACGCCCGATAGGCCGAAGAAGCTGAGTACACACCATTCGCCGACCATTTCCATACGAACCTATCTGCCTGCAAAGGATCGAGCACGACCTCGCGGACCAATCGCCAAACACGCAAATATTGGCAAAGCACTTGCGCCGTCGGCGCACCCGCAATATCATCGACCCAGCGTTCTGATGCAGTGCATCTCTCACCGTTCTCCGTTTCCCAATGCGTGTAATGGCCTGAAACAGGTCCGGGGCATAAACGGAAAGACGACCTTCTGGCAACCAAGAATCGGTCCACATCAAAATTGATCTACCGTCGCCCAATCTTGCCGATATGCTTGCTTCCGCCATTGCTTCGACCGGTCTGTCCGTGTTTTTAGGTAGTGTGGCCCAAGGCGCACCCGGGTTAGTTTTGGCAAACCAAACCCAGCGCAGTCTCAGCGCAAGGCCAAAGACGTTAAGGTCATGCACGCCCAGTCCCCCAAGATCAGTCGGCCTACAGACGACCGGCCATGAAAGCTTGCACTTGCCTCCCACAGTTTTTGCTACCCCCGACCAAATGAAGCCTCTACGATAACCATCTATCTGCCCGATCTCCCACCTGGATAGACAAAGCAGCAAATTGCCATGTGCGTGGTGGCGGATGTGAGCGTTACCTTGGTTAGGAGGACCCGGCCGGCTTGAGTCGATGGGTCTGCTTTCCAAGTTGGAATACGTTCGGCGACGGCATCGACCACGCCCTGCTCTTCGACACGCCTCAGGCGCCTGACGGCCAGCGGTACCCCAAGGTAACGACACGGGAACGGCGCAACGATCCCCGTGAACGACTGCGTCACAATTGCCATGTCTCCGTCAGTGCACCTGATGGGTGAGACTGCGCATTTCTCAAAGTTGGTTATCAGCTCAGATCGGCCTCCAGCGGTCTGACTAGCAGTACCAAGTCATCTGCGTAGAGAGACGTTCTATGCCGAATGACATGCCCGGGTAGCGGAGAGAGGACCGATTGCGTATCAGCAGCCCGGAATAGCGCATTAAGCACCTCCATTGCAATAACGAAGAGCATAGGGGAAATAGGATCTCCCTGGTGCAAGCTGCGCGCGTGCGAGATCCGCCGACCGACCCTGCCATTCACCATGACTCTGGTGCTTGCTGTGGATAGTAACATTGCCATCCAATTAGTCCATCTCCTCGGAAACCCGATGAACGACAAAACCTCGAGAAGGAACGGCCACGCAACTGAATCAAAGGCCTTAGAGATGTCAATCTTGAGTAGAACAGTGGCATGTCCCCTAGCGTGCAGCCATCGGCATGCCAGCTGCACAGCCCGAAAATTATCGTGAATCGACCTTCCCTTGATAAATGCACTTTGGTTCACGGCCACTATGTCAGCGAGTCTCGGTGCCAACCTTCTTGCGAGGCACTTGGCAAACAGTTTGCTGAAGCTATGCATCAAACTTATGGGCCGGTAGTCTTTCAAGGTCCTCGGGTTATGGCACTTCCGAAGCAACACCATCACCGCATCGTTGACAAGATAAAGGCTCCTAGCATCCAACGACCACAGGGCATGAAATGCAGCAATGACATCCGGCTTGACGACCTCCCAAGCGACCTTGTAGAAAAGGCCCGTGAAGCCATCCGGGCTAGGCGCGCGGTCTGACGGCAACTCTCTTACAGTTTGCCAAATCTCATCCTCAGTGAAGCACGAGTCGATGCCAGCGAGGTTAAGCCTGGGCATTAGGTCGTCGAGGGCAATCGAGTGTGATCTGACGAAGGGCTTACCGAGGATATTATTGTAGTACTCGTATGCCAGCTCCAGCTTTGCGCCCTCCTCCGTGCACGAAATTCCCTCGTGCTCGACCGCCGCAATAAAATTCTTGCGATTCCTGTGACATGCCTGAAGGTGGAAAAATCTCGTGTTCGCGTCGCCCTCCCCCAGGTACCGTACCCTAGATCGGTTCCGAGCGATTGTCCGCGACAACGACGCTAGGCCCAGAGACCTCGCCTTTAAATTGGACCACAGCACGGGGTCCGCGCCGGTAGCAGGTGCCCCTAGCCCTAGGCCACAGCGGAACAGGAGGCACTTGACGCAGGGCCCTCAGCTCCAGCCGCTGCTGTCGCTTCCTTGGACCGGGGTGCCGCTTCTTCCGCCGGTGTCCCAGATGCATCACCACGCGTCCCCATGACTGAGACTATTAAAATGATTGTTTTCCGTCCCCAAACTTTACACTCAGTTATTTCATCCATGAACTATGAAAGTTTAGGGACTAGAATGAAATGCACTTGATAGTTCAGGGATGAAACCAAGCCCAAAGTGCAACGTTTAATAAGGACTAATACAATTACTTCGATAGTTCAGAGATGAAACTGACAACAAAAGTAGAGTTTGAGGACTAAAACAATCATTTAAAAGTTCAGGGATAAAATTGAACCTTAGCTAGAGCTATGTATTTAACGCAAAAACTATACTCATCACTTTGTATATATGCACATCGATAAGTATGGTAATGCAGATTTGCAATTAATGGAGGAAACACATATTAATTAACTGAAGTAGTTTGTTGGGTTCTGCTTGTGGCTCTCAAATGAACCTTCTTTATTCATGTGCTAGTGCTACTGCTACTCGTAAGGACTAATTAGCAACATACTCTCAAAAGAAATTTCCTAAAACTTTAAGAAGTTTTAAGCCACATATATAACCCCGGCCAAGATAAATAAATGAGACGTGTGGGACACGTGCATATACTCTGCATAGATATTATATAACCAAAAGTACAAACGTACAAATGCTTTACATACAAAGCAAATACACATACATACACTCCTGAAAATTAAACATCACGCTCCTAGAGTTGTGCACGCCCAACAACATGGCAAGCAAACATGACCATATACGTACGTACGCACTTATTATACATAAAGCGTTCGATAGTGCTTAAAGCAGGGGCTGATCACGGCTTGGTCTCCGGCTCCGGGTAGTGGCTCTCGGCCTTCGGTGATGTCACCTCAGGTTCAGGCAGGGGGGTGGCAGCTCATGCTTTGGTGCCTCCGGCACGTCCGGGTGGGGAGCTCCGGCACGACGGGGTGCTCGGGCACCTCGGGCTTCGGCAGCTCAGGCACGGTGGGGTGAGGAGGAAGCTCGGGCTTCGGCAGCTCCGGCACGACGGGGTGCTCGGGCACCTCGGGCTTCGGCAGCTCAGGCACGGTGGGATGTGGTGGCAGCTCAGGCTTCGGCAACTCCGGCACGGCGGGGTGCACGGGCACCTCGGGCTTCGGCAGCTCCGGCACGACCGGATGCGGCGGTAGCTCAGGCTTAGGAAGCTCCGGCACCGTAAGGTGCGGCGGGAGCTCAGGCTTGGGCAGCTCTGGCACTTCAGGGTGCGGCGGAAGCTCAGGCTTGGGCAGCTCCGGCACTTCAGGGTGCGGGTACTCCTCCTTGGGCGCCGCCACCTCCTCCAGCAGCCGTGCCGCGCTGCTCATGCCGCTGCACGAGAGCAGCAGCAGCAAACCCATGAGGAGGACAAGGGAACGCATTGTGCTCTTGGAAGCCATAGCGATCGAGTTGCTCAACACGCCTATATGGCCAGCAGTGAGAAGAAGATCGTTGTGTACTTGTGTGGTGACTGGGGAGAGGGAAACCATGGTATTTGTAGTGGCAGATGTGACTGTTTTTTCTGATCCACGTAGTGATCGTTTGGTGATTGGTTGGCTATCTGCATCCCCATGGTTGTCAACATTGGATCTCTACGTGTACGTGTTTGTTGCTCTCTAGCTCCTGATCCATTTCATATGGATGGTATAGTTTGTTGGGAATATTATTGAGACCATCTTGAGAGATCTAGTTAGTTGAATCACCGTACCTTGCGTTGTGTGGCTACACGTGTGCGACGTATCTCATTGTCTCATCGATGTGTTTGTGTTTGGCCACCGGATAACTCAAATGATGATACGACGTGCATGTGAGGGTCGTCAGACTGAGATGATAGCAGAGGAGCCTCTCTTTTTCTTCGGTATAGTTGTAAAGAGAGTTGAACATGAGCAGAGAAACGTGGCATGCATAGCCATTTTTCACACAACTTGCTTACAAAATACTCCCTCCATAGTTGAAAAGAAGACGTTTAGGACAGTGATACGGTCTCCAAAGTGCAACTTTGACTTCTCTTTTCTATAAAAATATTTATTAAAAATTATATATGTATACTTTTATAAAAGTATTTTTCAAGACAAATCTATTGATATGATTTTCATATTTCTAAACTCAACGACTTAAAAAAGTTATTAATGATTTATGTTCCCAATGTTTGACCCAAGCCTTTTCCAAAACGTCTTCTTTTCAACCATGGAGTAGTAGTACTTATGTTATTATGTGTTAAGGACATTTCTCACAAAATCAATTACACATATTAGCATCTGTTTGCATGATGTCCGTAGTGACAATTTGAACAGCTAAGGAAACATATATATTGCACCCTGTTGGAAAATGCAATCATCTAACAATTTATTCACATTTCTCTTTGTTCATACACTACTACACAAAATCTTTTCCACAGCGATTTTTTTTTATTTACCCCCGGTGGTTTATGTAACCGCCACGAAGCAAATGCTATGGTTAATCCGCCAATGAAAACACCACAACACAATATATTTGCAAATGAAAACTAACTTCTATTTTTTTTCTTCAAAAATTGAATTCTAAAATTTGGGCTCTATATGTACACGAGAAAACTTAATTAATAATAATATTAAATCAGTTCTACCGAATTTTGCTACCTTGATTTGTTCTATTGCAACCAAATTAGCCATGTTTTTAATTAGATGGTTCATTGCCTTATTTGGTCTACAGAACGTCCTCTCTTTGTTTTGGTGATGCATATATATGCAAAAATAGTGGTGTCGTGAAGTTTTGTAACTACTAACTAGAGAAACTATAAACAAACTAGCAGGAACCCCCGCGGCAGATGTCGCGGGTGCTAGGCACAAATAACAGGTAATCTTGGAAGAATTGACAAATTCATTCATTACTATTGTCTAAAAGGAGCATCAGAACAGCAAACACTTAAATGGCTAATGATGTAATTGAAATATTAAGTGATGGTCAAAGTATATTACAACAATACTGTGTTACTCCCTCCGTCCCATTGAGATTGTCGTTTTGGACCCGTGCCATTTTATTTGACCATTCGCCTTATTTATAATTTTTATATAAGTATTATTTATGTTTTCATAACTTATTTTATCATTGGAGATACTTTCATTATAATTTATTTATTTTATGATTTACTAAAATAATTTAAGTAAAATGAATGGTCAAACCCAGTACTCAAAAAGTAAAAATGATGGTCTCCATGGGACGGAGGTAGTAACTGAGTGACTATGAGAGTTGTGTCATTGCATAGACCTTTAGATGAGTTCAGATTGCATAGAAGCATTAAGCGAACACCTATCTTTAGTTGCAGGACATAAAAATAAGCTTGGTATTAGATGTTTGAGGACGTGCTTATATCTCTATATCTCTATTAGTCTTTAGTTGACTCGAATTGGTTCAAACATTTTATCGAGCAGGCCGCGGTAGAAGCATACATCGATACACGTAAAATAGCGTAGGAAACGTAAGGTGTTTTAATTTCCTGGTTATTTATAAACAAAAGCTATATATGCTAAATTCGAGGTTGCGCACATACATATTCAACCACATATTAACATATGCAGCTGTTATCAAAAAAAAAAAAAAATGCAGGCTCTATATATGTGTGCAGAATCAGAGATTCCTATTATATAAAGAAAACAAAATAGCATAGTATAAATAATATGGCGAAACAATCAATATACATGTGGTACACCAAAGGCACAATAGATAGTACATCTCAAAGCAGCACAACGTACAACACAGAACGTCACACTACTCCTACAACATACACATACTAGTACAACACATATTTATTCCTGAGACAACACTGACATACGTAGTTCGATCATGGTTTGGCCTCTGGCACCGGGTAGTGGCTCTCCGCCGGCTTGGGTGGCAGCTCAGGCTCCGGCAGTGGCGGAAGCTCATGTTTTGGCACCTCTGGCACGTGCTGCGGCTCGGGCTTCGGCACTTCTGGTACGGTAGGGTGTGTCGGCAGTTCAGGCTTTGGCACCTCCGGGTGCGGCAGCTCAGGCTTTGGAACCTCCGGTACAACCGGATGGGGCAGCTCGGGTTTTGGCACCTCAGGAACGGCAGGGTGTGGCAGCTCTGGTTTTGGCACCTCAGGAACGGCAGGGTGTGGCAGCTCCGGCTTAGGAACCTCCGGCACAGCGGGGTGCGGCAGTTCAGGCTTTGGGAGCTCTGGCGCAGTAGGGTGCGGTGGCAGTTCAGCCTTTGGGTGCTCTGGAACGGTGGGGTGTGGTGGCAGTTCAGGCTTGGGCAGCTCCGGCACGGTAGGGTGTGGAGGCAGCTCAGGCTTCGGGAGCTCTGGCACGGTGGGGTGCGGTGGCAGCTCAGGCTTGGGCAACTCCGGCACGCTGGGGTGTGGTGGCAGTTCAGGCTTAGGGATCTCCGGCACGGTGGGATGCGGCGGATACTCCTCTGCAGGCTTCGTCTCTTCCAGGTACCGTGCCGCGCTGCTCATGGTGCTGCAAAGAGAGCAGCAGTGCCATGAGGAAGGCGAGGGAGGACGGCATGGTTTTCTTGGAAACCATACCCAATGGCTTATGCTTCCGCGATCTCTGTGTATTGCTTGGTAGCTTTGTTCTTCTGGTGATGTTGTGATGTCTGGAAGAGAAGAGTGGCATGCTATTTATAGTTGCTAAACGAAGGCTTCCTGCAGGCATGGTTGAGCATGCATGCGTGTGTGTCTGCAAGAGAGACTTTGCCATTTGGTGCCACGCCGTGCCAGCCTGATACGGTAGGTCATCTGCATTTCCCACCTGAAACCTCTAGCAAGGTCATCTGCTCAACTAGTGTCCGTCTGATCTCTAGTTCTCTCCACTGCTGACTGGTTAAATTAGTTGACAATACCCCTGAAATATGCGTGATCTGGTTGGTGGATGCTCCACCTTTACATGCCTTGTTACTGTGGTTTTGGTGCCTCGCTAGGTAACACGTGTGCTGCACATCTTCTGTGGTTAGGCTACCGAATATACACCACAAAGTGATCAACTGATCATGCCGCCGTGCATGTGAAGAACAGTAGATAGATACATGAGATCGATGCAGAGAACATCTCAGGAAACTAAGCTAGGCTGACGAATCGAAATGTTTTTTTTTTATTGGACAGAAGAATCGAAAAGATTAGTGTTGTTGGTAGTTCCAGATAGAGTTGAAAATGACGACAAACCTAAAATAAGATAGTACCTGCAACGTACGACAGTCAGTACACATATAGCAGGACATATACATAAACCAGAAACATACTCAGTTGCTAGCTAGGAGACTTATCTGTCAGATGGTCAAACATAGTTGCTAGCTAAGAGTCGTTCTTGCAGAACATCTGGCCATAAAACGGATCGTATTCGTGGTAGCTCAGCTGCTGCGCGTGGTAGTAGGTTCTGGTCGCTTTCGTTGTTATCCTTTCAGGAGCAAGAAGAGAGCAACGATTGTTTTAAGTCAGCGATGGATGGAGCGCGCTTTCGCGTAGCAGCGTTCAGCAGGCTTTAGGTCACTGCCAACCGCAGTACGTGCAGACGTGTGGGCTAGCTCGTTCGTGCTCTTATTAGGCTCAGGAACACCGACGATGACACGTCGGAAATGAAAGAACAGTAAGCGTGAGACATGTCAGATATATCTCCGCACGGTAGTTGTTCGGATCATGCAAGATCATATCAAGCTGAAAATGATCGCAGGTCTAACCATGCTGAATTTGCTGCAGGCGGACAGAGACGCTTGCTTCAGTTTCTTGCATGCTTGGTTGTGGTTGGTTGGTATATGCCATCAGGCATATTTGCCATGTACTTAATTTTTTTTAACGGAAGCCATGTACTTAACTTATTATCTGTGGCAAATTTAACCAAAAAATTATGAAACTCTATCATTTACATTTTCTACTCTATAATATGTCCTAAAAATCCTGTGTGATATAATTTGTATTTCAGGATGTTTATGTTGGGCTTTGAATTATTTTATGGCCTTGTGGCCCTGTGTTGTAAGGTTATGACCAATGTTAAGTTTAGACTATCCCCCGTAGCGGAAAACTGGTTAAGTTCCTTAAGCTCTAAGCATTCACTTATGAATGTGGAAGGCTGGAATGATTTATTCTGTAACCTAAAAAAAAAAATCTATTTCAGGACAGTAGCCTGAGCGCTCTCCGTGTGCGGATCCTACGCGCTATATGGAGTTGTATATAACTAGGCATATTTGATGACATTTTCATTTGATATTATTAGAGTCCAAAAAATACTTTTTTAACTAAAGTGAAATTTTCAAATGACCTCAAATGGATATATATTTTTGCAAAAAAATGGATATATATGGTATAAACTAAAGTTATAGTACTCAATGATATAAAAAAAATCAGTTCAAACTTTTTCATTTGATATCATTTAGGGTCTCAAATATTCATTATTACACGATTCATTAAAGTGAATATGAAAGAAAAGAATGATTGATTTAGTCACAAGTTACTTTCAGGTGTAGTAGTAGGTGCTTCACACAAACCCTTAGGTCATGAGTTTGATTCGATCCTACGCACGCATGAAAATTGTGTGATGAGCTTCCACCAAGTCGTTTCTTTTTTTTTTTTTTCTTGCTTTATATATTATTGGCGTTAATTATCAGCTCTTAAGAAAGTATATATCTTTGGCTTAGCACTCAAGAAAATATATTTTTTTTATAAAAAGAAATTATATTTCGGCTTCAGTCATCCGAGGATGCATCAGGCCAACAAAATTACAACTGAAAAACAGTGCTACAGGTAAGACAAAAGTCACCCAAAAACACCTGGTGCACTTTAAAAATAAAACAACTAAAACTCATCCACCATTGGAGACTCGATCCTGTAACACGGCACCAAAGATAAGGCCCCATAAGCGTGTGCGATGAGCCACCACCTTGATGCCGGCACCAGCCGACATCCAAGAGATCTTCCACCAGCGACGTCTCCAACGAGAAAATGTCATCCAAAGACGCCATCGCCGCCCACCCAACTGGTGTAGGTTTTCACCGTAGAGATCCACTTGCAAAAGACGGCGCCTCTAGCGAGAAAAGTGGCGCCCTCGGGCGTCACCGCCGTCGTAATAGTGAGCGGGCAATGCCATGTCCTCCGGGACCACGCCGATACGCCAACCGCCGGCGACGTGCACCATCGCCGAAATACAGATCTAGAAAACGAATGCCGGCGTCCCACGCCATCCTCACCGCACCTTTCCACGACTCCTCCACCTTGACGAACGGTGTGGAAGCCACCATGGCCGGCCACCGGGTTCATCCCCGATACGGCCGACCCAATTGCTTCACCGTCACCGCCGTCCGAGAACACCGCCACCATGGTCGACGTCTTTGCGGCGCCCATCGCCCCGGGTCGGCGGATCAGCCCGCACTCCGGCGCCCGGATATGGGCGGTCGACTGCGCCACCATGGGGTCGAACCAATCTTCGTCTGCTCCGCCCAAAGCCCTGCGCTCCACTGCCATCGCCGCGTGTAAGGTCCTAGATGGCTAGAGGGGGGTGAATAGCCTATAAAAATTTTCTACAAGCTCAATTAACAAACCGATTAGTATAACAAAAGGCGTAAACGCGGTTTGCACTAGCTCTATTGTCTTGCAAGCCTCTAGTGACAATTCTAGCAAATTGCTATGATCTCTAAGTCAATCAAAGGCTATGTCACTACTCTAACTAGTGAGCAAGCCTAATATGATCCTTATGCTAGCAAGAACAACCTACACAAGCAAGTGCTAGCTCTCTACTCAAGGTAATCTAGAAAGGTAATGCAAGAGTGAGAAGCTTGATATACCGACGTGTAGAGGATGTCAACCAATCACCGGGAAGAAGATAAGCTATCAATCACACGAAGGTGATGATCCACACACCGAGACAATGAACAAGTCGATTTGTTCACCCGGAGTTCACTTGTACACCGACAAGCTAGTCTCGGTTGTGCCGAATTAACACAAGGATGGTGTTTGAGCTAGAGCGGTGCCCTTGCTAGCCTCAACACACCACTCAACAAGTGTGGTACCCAAGACACGAGCAATGTATTCCTTGCACTTTGTCTTCCGACGAGGAGTGCGTAATCCGCTCACAATTTCGCCCCTGTGGCCAAGAAACAATCTCCTCTTCTTGCCAACAACTCCACGAAATCACCAAGCCGGCTAGGAGCGGTGTCTCCAAGAGAAACAAGAAACCAACCGGCTCACAACGATCCCCAAGTGCCTCTAGATGCAAGAACTCGATGCAAATGCACTTGGATCAACTCTTCTCTCAAGAATGAAGCTCAAATCAAGAATGAGAGAGGGAGGGAGGCTTGCTTGCTTGCTCAAAGGTGTTAGGAAAGATTCAAATGACCAAGAGTGAGAGCAAGAGGCAGCCAAGGGGTATAAATACCCCACACCACGAAATGTGGCCGTTGGGAGGAAACCCACGGTTTCTGTAGCCTGACCGGACGCTCTGACCGGACTCACCAGTGAGTCCGGTCGGTGGGTCCGGTCACAACCGACAACCCCGAACGATGGATCGGACCCCCGGCCAGATCGGGTCCGGCCGCGTCGTCGGTCATGCTTCGGTCAGCACCGGAAGCATCCGGTCGATGCGTCCGGTCGGCCCTCGGCGAAACCCCGGTTTACACCCTTATTGGAATTCTGACCGGACTCATCGACCGGTGCGTCGGTCCGGATTCTTCGTGCTTCGGTCGGATCGTCGGTCACGCTGAGCTGCGAGTTTTCATCGTTTCGTCGTCGTTCCTTCGCCTTTGCTCCAAACCGACTTCCGTCACTTGTTTCTTGTTGCCGACATGTCGAAGAACACCTCGACACCAAGTGTTAGCATTTTGAAAACATTTTCACCAAGTGCGGAGTTAGCTCTTTAGGTTAGAATGCATGCATATGAATTTTGAACCTAAAGGCACATGAGGATCGATATGTACGAAAAAGTTTTTCCCCTCTTTATAGTACGGCTTATCAATCCTATAATCACCCACACCCTCTATGGTGTCTTGGGTGTGAAATCAAAAGCCCTATGGTTATACCTTTGCCTTGGGGACAATTGATCTCCTAAACTCCACCGAGTTGCATGCTTGATCATCTTTTGGATCACCTCGATCCATCCTCCATGATCGGCATGCACCAACTCCGCACGCACCAATCTCCAATCTAATCAAACATTTAGCATCGAGAAATTAGTCCTTAGGTGTCACTAATTATCCAAAACCAAACAAGAGATCTTCACCGTGTCGTCCGCATCGCCTCCAAATCGGAGCCTCCGACCAGATCCGGACGGGGGCGTCACGGATCGGAGCAGCCGCCGCTGCCTACGAAGCCCGCGCCGGAACCACTAAGGACACTAGATCAGGCCCGAAAAGGCTCGATCCGGTCCCCAGCGCGCCGAGGTCGTAGCCGGCTGCCGAAGAGCGCTCCCCCCGACACCACCTCCTCTCCTCCGCGCATCCGGTGAAGAGGAGATGCTGCTGGATCACGCACCGCGCGGATCCGGCCACCAGCGGAGGGAAGAGGCCGCCGCCGCCATGGAATCGAACCCCGGCCACCGGAATCAAGAAAATATATATCCTTCAGGGTTATTATATTGTTTTGATGATGTGAAAATATTCTTGGCGATTAAACCCTCAAGAGATCATTTGTGGCGGATGACCCCAAAGGTTTGAATCTCCCTTGCTCTCCATCCTTAGTGGTCCTTCCTTGAGGGGTTAGTGCCTCCGCGCGTGGTTGGGCGGCGCTGGCGCGGTCGCGATGTCCTCTGGGCGCTTTCGACGATGGCCCGTGGACACACGACATTGTTGGCGCTCAAACGGCGGCGGTCATCGACGAGTTCATGTGTCTTCGTGAGATGCCGCAACATGTGTCTTTGTGAGATGCTTTGCAACACATGCAACTTCAGCCGGACATCCCTGATCGCTTCATCTGGAGATGGTTGGCGGGTGGAGCCTATTCCAGCTCATCGGCTACCCGTTGTTCTTTGCGGGATGACCTCGCTTGCGGGTGCCCGGAGATTTGGCAAGCGTCGGCACCTCCTAAGGTGAAATTCTTCTATTGGCTATCGCACTACACGGACGACCTTGGATGGCTGGACGGTGGAGGTGGCATGGGCTGCGCCTTCCGCGGTTTGTGCCCTATGCTCGCCGGAGGATGAATCCATCGACCACCTACTCGCCTCATGCATCTTCACTCGGCGGGTGTGGCACATTATGCTCTCCCGCGTGGGCTTAGCGCACCGTTGTCCAACCCCGAAGTCCTCGCTCGCCGCTTGGTGAGTGTGCGCGCCCTCGCTCCGGGCAGCTTAGGAGGGCTTTCGACTCATTTGTGCTCCTCATCTCCTAGGAGACTTGGAAGGAGCGGCATCGGCCGGCCCGACAACGTGTCCAAGACGCCGCTGCAGGTTGTTTGGCGTCATCCGCGAGGGCGAAGCTTGGGCCGCCGGGGGATCCAGAGGACTGCAACCGCTCCTTACATTGCTCGCCCCCTTGAGATCTTCCTAGCCATCTGCAGCCCAACCCAGTTCTTTCTTAGTTTACATCCTCCGGCGCCACCATTTAAGCCGGTGCCTTGTGTTAGTCTCTGTTACTGCGCTTGCTCTCGGCATCTCGCCATGGGAAGGGCAAATGCCGTGGTATCGATAAACTATCCGTTTTCTCTTAATGAACCACGAGCTAAGCTCACTTTCGAAAAAAGTCCAATTCACTAGTACTGATTTGATTTTGCGAGCAGCGGCACAATCTTTTCCGTGGCGGGCATTTTTTTGCCCGTCACGGAAAATACCCCGCCACATCCAGTTTTAATTTACGTGGCGGTGTGTTTTTGCCCGCCACGGAAAATTTATTTTGGCGTGGCGGGCACCTTAACACTCCCGGTGGCGAATCCGGCCAGCGGTGGTCCTCCCGCGGCGGATCTGGGGCGTGGCCTCCCTCCCCTCGGCGCGGATCTGGGCGTGGCCTCCCTCCCGGCGGTGGATCCGGGCGCGCGGTCCCTCCCGACGGTGGATCTGGCGTGGCCTCCCTCACGGCGGATCCGGCGCGGGGTCCTCCCCGACGGCGGCGGATCGGGCGTGGCCTCCCCGGCGGTAGGTGACGAAGGCGGCCGTGGCGGCGGAGCGGTGTGGCGGCGCTGGCGATCCCCTAACCCTAGATGGGCTCGACGGGCCCATGGATGGGCTCGGCGGGCCTATCTAGGGTTTCTATTTTTTTAATTTTTAAAATTGTTAACCGTGGCGGGCACATGTAACTCGCCCGCCACGCAAAGCTTGATTAACCGTGGCGGGCACTCTACCCACCGTGGCGGGCACTCGCCCGCCGCCCGCGTAAAAAATTATTTTCGGTGACCTTTACTGGGGATGCGGGCACACTTGCCCGCCACCCAAAATATATTTCGCCCGTCACGCAAAAGTGTTTAGGTACAGAATATTCCACGATTTTTAACTTCTACAATATTGTGACAAAGATTTAATCTAGTTCAAAAGTGTCGTTAAAAGGTGTCCTAAATGGAAACTAAAATAGTTGCATCCCACAAGCAAATACAATAGAACAATTTGTTTTAGTACTGTCACCTCAACCTAAAAAACTCTTAAAAGAGGCTCTAATGATTGTTTGGGGGATGAAAAGAGGCTCTAAAGACACTTTGTGATGTCATGCTCAACTCTTATTTTGCGATAGGATCTTTTTCATGGTATTAAGAAATTTATCTGTATCATGTAGATTATATTAACAAACAAAGTTCAATCTCGAAGACAACTCGAACTATTCAAATCACAATTTATTTATTCGACAAAATTAAACTATTGTTTTTAAAATCCAATAAGAGATTAAATTCTAAGGTAGGTTTTAGCATAAAGAAATCAAAGAAGACATAGAGAACGCCCTTAAAAAACTTCCAAACCATGACATTTTTAGATAGATTTTTTTAGAAAAAGAAATATATATCCAAACTTTTGGTCATGGTATAACAAGTCATCTAAGCACAATGAACAATTGGTTAATATATACTCAAATTTTAGACACAAATTGGTCCAAGTGTGTGAGGGCAGGCCCAATCCAATATAGCGACGGCGGACCCAAAGAGTAAGATTCGCGACCAACGGTCTAACGGTAAATTAAAATAAAAATGTCGACGGGGTATAGTTTCCCTCCATCCAAAAAAAGCATGCAATTCTCACTTATCGAGGAGTCAAACAGTTCGAGTTTTGACCAAGTTCATATAAAAAAACTAACATTCATGAATCATGTTACAAAATAAGTACGACTAGATTAGTAATGAGATATATTTTTATAATAAATTAATTTAGAGAAATAACTGCTAATATTATTTACTATAATCTTTGTTAGATTTTACCTAATTTGACCGACACATATCCAATAATTGCATATTTTTTTTGGACGAGGGGGTACAAAGAAAAACAACACAAGTAAACGTCTCATTAGTGTTTGATCCTTTTTTTTCGCGATAGGGTGTATAACCTGTTTTTTTCATTAAGACTAAGTAGTGTTTGATGCTCATGTTGTTTATGCAAGAGGTCCGGCGAGAACCTCACGAAAACGTGACATCTGAACACAAAACGAGTTCATTCAGACAAAAGTCTGGAGTACAAGTTTTTTTGATCAGGCATTCAAGTGTCACGACAGATAAATATTGGCGTGACATAAGTTGGTAAGTAAAGTGCATATACAAACGAATCCATTTATTCCATTTATTTACATATGGATCTCAGCAAGAGTACATAGATCACGATCACGGTCACGGATCAGATGGCATGGCAATATACACTCCACGCTGCAACTCTGATGCGCTACCTATATATCCACCTCTTCAAATCAAATCAAACCAAACACTCAACGAGTGAGCAAAATATAAGACAAATCGTGTATATGCGTCCCTGAAGTCCTCGTAGATCGTCGATCATGGCTTCGGCCCAGCTGTCTCCGGCAGCTGCACCGCAGGGATGGCCGGAATCTCGGGCTTCAGAACCGGGGGTGGCAGCTCCGGCTTGGGAAGGGGCTGCGGTGGCACGGGGAGCTCAGGCTTGGGCAGCGGCTCTGGGGGGCACTGGCAGCTCAGGCTTAGGGAGGGGCTCTGGGCGCACTGGCAGCTCAGGCTTGGGGAGGGGCTCTGGGGGGCACTGGCAGCTCAGGCTTGGGCAGGGGCTGCGGTGGGACGGGGAGCTCGGGCTTGGGCAGGGGCTGCGGCGGGACGGGGAGTGGCTGTGGGGGCACCGGCAGCTCCGGCTTGGGGGGGTTCCGGTGGCACCGGCTGCTCAGGTTTAGGCAAGGGCTGCGGCGGGACAGGGAGTGGCTGCGGTGGTACCGGCAGCTCGGGCTGCGGTGGCACCGGCAGCTCGGGCTTGGGCAACGGCGGCTGCTCCTCAGGCTTGGGCAACGGCTGCAGTTCCTGCAGCTGCCGCGCCGCGCTGCCGATGCTACCGCTCGAGAGCAGCAACGCTAGGACCAAGGCAAGAGAGGACATGGTGGTGATCGTGGAAGCCATTACTTCTGTGTGTGTATGTGTGGGCAGTGTGCTGGATGATGAGATGCAGAGAACGGGAGGCGAGCTGCGGTATTTATAGGCTCGCCGGAGCTGTTGATACCGGCCGCGGCGCGGTGTCTTGCGGCTCACACCCGATCGAGCTCTCCTGGTTGGCCAATGAATGGCCAGCGCCTTGACGTTTTCGCTTCACGGATCCATTTTGGCCTCTGTGACTGTGATTTGCACACCGCTGCTATACTGCCTGCTCCGCGACTGATTGAGCGGTACTGTACTGTACGTAGACGTGTTATCGGGCGAGAGGTCGCCATAGCAGGGTTGCTTGCTTGCCGCCCCTGCCTGCCCGGCGCGATCGATCGACGTGACGAGGCGAGCGGCGGGCGCCCACGCGCTGCCGAGCTGATCCTGATCGGGCACCCTCGCCGGAAAGGAAAAGGACGCCGCGCGTACGGCGCGCTGGGCTGCATAAGTCGCGGTACCTAGCTAGCATGAGGTGCTCCATCGGTGTGTGAGAAGATTAAGAGCAGGTGGATCACGCGGCACAGCACAGTGCGGTGGCCGGTAGGCCGCGACCGTGGGGCGGACTTGATCTGACGCGCGGTACGCGCTGTGCCGCTGCTGTTGGCCGGCGAGAGCTCGGTCAGGAGTGAGTTTGTTAGTTTTTCGTTGTTACCGGGAAATATCCCGCTCCCGCGGGATGGTTTGGTGACAGGAAACGAACGGTGCTTGTTTCAGTCGATTGGCTTCACGAGCATGTCCAAGAGATTGGTCTAAATGGTTTTGCAAAGCTAAATTTAGCTATTATTAGTAAAACAAGCTCTCCAAAAGACAGAGCATGTGCCTCTCCAAATTGGATAGATCGCCATCCTCGGACTTCTCACGCTAGATTTTTGGACAAGTTCAAATATAAAGTGTCTCAATTTATATAGTCTGTTGAAGACTTGAAGTACGTACTCTCTAAGAAGAAATTCATTTTACAAAATAGCACAATCACAAAATCTAGATTTTTTTGGCTAATTTGTTGGAGATGCTCGATCTCTTTTTACTCCCTCTGCCCTCTGCCCATAACTATATAGTATATGTATAACACATTTTAGGCACATTGTAATTAATAACTCGTAAAGCAAATTAACAAGAGATAGAGTACATGCATGTGTGCCCCTGAGTAAAGGATAAGGGCCATACTTAGTTCCTTTAATTCTTGCCATTGTTGGGCCACATACATCTCATTCTCATTTAAATGGAAGGATATATCAAATGAATGGAAAAAGAATTTGCTAATTGTGGGGTGCTAGGTGCTTGAATTCCTTATATATATGGACATGGACATGGTATGTCATCTAGGTCTTAAACTCTCTAAGTATCACTTTTGAATCTCCAAACTTGTCATAGAATACCATCTAGGTCCAAACGGGGTCCAATCCACTACTTAACACCTTTGCATGACAAACTCATTTGGATTTCCAAGTGGCTCAGTCCTCGCTAGTGGGTTCTACATGAGAGAGCAGAGCCCACGTGTTCATCTCTCTCTACGCCATCAACCAGATCACGTAGACATTCTCATCCCTACCCCTTTTTCCTTCTTCATCCTCTACATCGAATTAAGGCCATGACATCCCAAGTAGTGAAACAGTAAGGCTCTCTCCCAAAAAAAAAAACAGGGGGAGGGGAGGAGAATGACTGTTTTATGTGAATTCCCATTACGGTTAAAGATTAGGCATGGATCCAATCATCACCAAGAATATCTTGCATGAAGAATCTTCCACTCGCGGCAAGAAGGTCTTGCTACCACGAGAGTTCAGCCATGGAAACCCTCTCATGAAAACATCCACTTCTTTGACCTATTTGGGTCTAGAGGAGAGAGTGGTGGCGTTGGGGAGGGTCACAGGGGAACAAACAAATGGAGCACTAGAGGATGACATGTGGTCCCTATCCACACGGGAACTTGAAAATGATAGTCTAGGGCAAAAGGTGTGGGGCCTGAAGATGACATTTTGAGTGTTTGTGGTTTATGGGACATCGTTGGATAAGTTTGGGGAGCTGAAAAAAACTTAATTCTTTTCAAACTATAAATCACTTTCGTTTTTCATATATATTGTATTTATTATATATCTAGACATAGTATATATCTTTTTAAAAAAAAAAAGACATTGCATATCTAAGTGCATTTAGAAAACCCAAATTTCTTATAAATTTGGAATGGAGGGAATACATTTTTAAGAGTTTAGAGATCAAAATGACATTCTGAGATAAAGTTTCATAACTGCTTGCAAATTTTACTCAACTCAGAATGGCCTATATTTATGGACGCGGGAGTAATATTTTGTGGATACCAACTTGCCATGTGCCATCTGCCATAGACCGGTAGGTAGAAAAATGCTTGAGTTTTGGCTCTTATGACATGTTTCTCTCGATCCAGTTGTATCTAATCTCTCCATGACATGTTTCTCTCAAACCTAGTTATCTCTTACTGATTGTATTCTTTTCTGAGTATGTAACGATCAATGCTACTGCATATACATATAGACGTATCATCACTTCATTGTCGATAGATGTTATTTTTTTTCAGAGTTGAAAGCTTCCTACTTCTCTATTTTTTTTTTTTTCAAGTAACTTCCCTAGTGTAACTAAGTTGAAAGTTAAAGCTCATAGTAGAAGGTTAGATTTTTAACACAATAAGATTGTTGTAATTTGGGCAGTTCATCTTTGTAAGTTGGAAGAAAAATAAACATGCACATAAGGCGAAATACTCGATTCAAGGGGCAGATAAGGGAAAGGGGTTCCTTGGCAAATGGCTGCGGTTGAAAGTATAGATTCAATTGAACCCAGGGCCAACAGCCCATGAGCCCAACAAATGCTCAACTATTAGTGACTTCATTCATGTGAAGAAGGTTCGTGCTGTAGTTTTTGCCTACGGTCACAGCACAGCGCATTGGCTGTTTGGTGACGTAGGCTTGCGTTGGCTACCAGATCCTCTCTCCATGGACTAACTCAAAAGATTGTATTTGTTAATTATTGTCCCACCATGAACTAACTCAAAAGATTTGTCCCACACTTTACAATCAAACTATGCAATTAGTTTTTTGTTTATCTACATTTAACGCTCCATGCATGCGTCAAAAAGATTCGATGTGACGGATCTTTGAAGCACTTTTTGAGTCAACATTTTGCAAACTAGACAGGCTCTTAGGTCCACCAACTCTCAAAATCGAAAGTACAACATGTCACTAACAACTTACGTCCACAAACTTGTTGTGTCGCTTAAAATATATCACCAATTTAGAAATAACTAAAGTATATAAAATTAAGAGTAAATTGCACGGTAGGTACCTAAACTATTGAGTGTTTCCCGGATAGGTACTCCAACTAAAAAAGCGTAACGCCTGAAAGTACTCGAACTATCTGCCTCATGCACTAAAGGTACAAATCACGCCACGCGTGCACCAGGAGCTGATGTGGCGAGCTGACTCACCCTGCCAACGTGTACATGCCTCCACTCCGATCCCGCCATGCTGACCGACGTCGCTCACGAGGACGACGCGCATGCCTGCCGGCGGCCCAAGCCTCTCCTTCTCCAAGTCGTACTCCACGAGGTGGTTTTGCGGGAGATTTGTTGGTGACTCCACGAGGCTGTGCTATGGACGTCCGGCGGTGGCGGAGCTGCGCGAGCGTCGGCGACCGGCAGCCGCGCTGTGCTATGGACGGCGGCGGCGGCGGAGCTGCGCGAGTTCGAGCGCAGCCTTCCTCTGCCACGGGGAAGCTTCTTCCTCGCAAAGCCCCACCATGGCCAAGTTCGAGTGCAGCCGCGCCTCTTCCTCATCATGGCTTGAGGACCCGAGCCTGCGTGGCGGAGCTTCGACACATTCGATCTGGCAGGTTTGTTGCTACAGTATTTGCTAGAAGCACCTATACGCGGATATTGGACTCACTACACATGCAAAGCATCCGAGGAAGAAGCTGCGCTCGAACTCGGCCATGGCAGGGCGTAGCAGGCAGCAGAGAGAGAGAGGCCGAGAGAGGGGACGACAACAACTCGTGCAACAGGAGTCCGGCGGACAGAGGCTGCGTGTTTCTATTTGGCCTCTCTGAGGGAGCTTTGTATGCATGCTGACATGCGGACAGAGTCCTAGCGCAGTTCAGCGCCGCCGCCGGACGTCCGTAGACCGTAGTGCAGCTGCCGGTCGCCGGCTCGCGCAGCTCCGCCGCCCGTCGGACGTCCGTAGTGCAGCTCTGCCGCCGCCGCCGCCAGATCGAGACTCGGAACGAGTTGTACTGGCATGTACACGTTGGCAGGTTGAGTCGGCTCGCCACATTAGCTCCTAGTGCACACGTGGCATGATTTGTACCTTTGGTGCACGAGGCATATAGTTCGAGTACCCAGACGTTACGTTTTTTTAGTTTAAGTACCTACTAGCAAATTTGCCCGTCGCGATGCAACGGGAGAAAAAATCTATCACTTATCAATGAAAAACAATGAGAGAAATAATACATTATTTATTTATTACTTTGAGAAATCATAAAACGCGGGGCGGGTGGAGGGGTCGTCATGTAGATTCTCCGGGGGACCCATCATGGCCTTCCTTGGCATCTCACAATCTGACCACTTATGAGTTGAGTTGTTAGAATTTTTGATCTGCATACTAACAAAATGGATGAAATCTGTTTATCATAGATTCTTAGTCTATAGTTTCGGAATAAGTAACTTTGTTCATGCTATATGCGTGATAAAGAAAAATCGAGCGATTTAGCAGGCCAAAATCAATTGGACACTACTGAAAGCATACCCATAGGCAGCTAGCTAGCGGTGATGATTAGAGGCACAGCTTTGATAAGAGGGAAGGCTAAAACGCTGGTGTTGGTGAACTTGTCGCTGACGTCGACCTGCTCCGCCGACATGCCGCCGCCGGCAGCTGCCACTCGAACGCTTGCACCAGAGACGCCAGGACCAGCGGCACGACCCGCTCCACCATGGCCACGCCGGGGCACAGCCTGCGGCCGGAGCCGAACGGGACGAACTCCAGCTGCTTCCCGCGGAAGTCGAGCTCCCTCTCCCTGGACCCTGCCCAGGAACCGCTCCGGCACGAACTCGTCGGGCCTCTCCCACGCCGCCCGGTCGCACATGATCGCCCACGAGTTGAAGATCACCGTGCAGGCCTTGGGCATCGCGTAGCCGCCGATCTCCACTCCGTCCTCCACGGCCTTGTGTGCGGCAGCAGCACGGGCGCCGCAGGGTGCAGCCGCACCGGCCTCCTCGAGGGATTCCTTGTGTATTGCCGATCAGTAGCGTCCAGGATGATGGAGAATCGTATTTGTAAATCTCTTGCTTGCCTTCTAGGGTCATGTATTCAATATATATATGCCAGGGTCGTCCACGTCCACCAAGGGCCTGTGTTTTGTTTTTAGAAATAGTAGATTTGTTGATCGATTTGAGGAGTTGGTCTTATGGATTTGCTGATTTGATTCTGGTCCAAGTGGAGCTTACCGTAGAGATAGGATTCCTATCACGTTGGCTCGGACGCTAGCCGGACAGGAAAGACGTATTCGGTGGGACTCTTGTACGGATGCAACACAAATACGAAAGAGAGAAGCAGAGAAAGCTGGACGAAATTTTGGGTGGACGACGAAAATTTTCTCGCTTTTATTAGTAGGTATAGATTTGGGAAACACCAAATAGTTTAGGTACCTGTGGCGCAATTTACTCTAAAATTAATATGATTTTAAATTAGGTTAGCAATTATATATATCTATGTTACTAATTATTAGGTTAGTAATTGTTAAGTTGAGCTATATATGTATTTTTTTTGGCGATTATTGTACACAGTTGTTTCGCTTTTGGTTTTGAAAAGGGATCACCGAGTTATCACACGAGTTTGAATCTCACAGGGACTGACACGTTGTGAACTGAAGAAGCAAACGGAACTTGATCAACAGATAGTGCCAGCAGTACATACAAGCAACGTGGACTGAACTTGTCAGAGCATACTCTGTTTCACTGATAATGATGATGATATATCCATACTCTTTTGAAGCATCAAGCAAACGAGGGACAGTATACACGCAGTATGTACATGTAGTACATGACAAGTTGAGAACTGGATACCTCAAGCAAACAAGCATCACACCAAGTGACACCAACACAAGCAACTCACACACTGACACGCACGAACGATCGAGCGGACATCCATATCCCAGCACGAACACATATATAATTCACACACGCGTACGACCGAGGACGAAGCGTGGCGCGTCATGGCTTAGCCTCCGGCTCCGGGAAATGGAACTCGGGAATGGCCGGCAACTCGGGCTTCGGCGGCAGCTCGACCTTGGGGAACGGCGGCAGCTCGACCTTCGGGAATGGCGGCAGTTCGACCTTGGGCAGCGGCGGCAGCTCGTGCTCTGGCACTAGCAGTGGCACTGGCAGCTCCGGCACGGTCAGGTGCGGCTCCTCCTCCTTAGGCGCCGCCTCCTCCTCCAGCCTTCGCGCCGCGCTGCTCACGGCGGCGCATGAGAGGAGCAGCGCGAGCAGGAGTGCAAGGGAGGACACCGTGGTTCTTGTGGCCATGTTGATTGCAAGCAGGTGTTTTGTGTGTTTTGTGGCCTGTGGCTTTGGGGATGGAAGAGGCGAAGATCCATGCTGTACTTATAGCCGCCCATCGGTTGTGCAGCTGCAGCTAGCTGCCGGACTGGACTTTGGTTGGTCATCTGCAGGATCTGCTCCAGTAGACTCCAGAGTGTATGCTCGACAGACGATTTGGTTGAGAAAAAAAAAGGATAAACGAGCAAGGACGGTCGGTCTTGGTGAGTGTTCAACTACTGATCCGTGCTCAGCATGTCTAGTTCAGATATACAAGCAGCAGAGACTGATGTTAGGCCATCGGTAAGGAGACGGCATCTCCACGGGGGAACCAACTCAGCACGAGAGTTGTACAAACGTTGCCAGTACAGTGAGCTCACAATCTAGAGAACTGGGGAGTGCTACTGTGACTGTAAGGGGGTGTTTAGTTGGTGAAATATTTTAGGTTAGGCTACTGTAGCACTTTTTGTTTGTATTTATTAATTATTGTCCAACCATAGACTAACTCTCAAAAGACTCGCCTCGTACTTTTCAGTCAAATTGTAACATGATATAGTACGGGTCTGCGCTCTGTTTCTTTTCATTCTTTTTTTTCTTCTTCCAGTTACGCAGGTTTTGTGTCGACCACGTTACATCTAAGATAACTGCACTATCCATATCCAGCAAGTCCAAATAAGTAGACAACGTCAATCACTTTGCGCCAGGTACAAGAGCACATAAACAGAGACGGCCAACCAAAACTTCAACTATTTAATTCCTGATCTTGGGGTAGTAGAGTAATTTTGGTCTCAAATTCACCAACAAACACAAAAAGTTGATGAGCTAAATGCAGTTATCAATTGCTATGGATCTTACTTATGCATGAAATGTACTTTTGCATACACATCTGGCAAGCCCTGTGCCATATCTTGATCTTGACTGAAGGGTTGCATATCTTCCCACAACCATAGCTGACATTATTTGGCTTATCGGGATGGCTTGTCAACCCACATCTGTGCAATTGAACACCACTTAGCTATGGTTAACAAGCACATTCTTATTCAAAATAATGACCAACGAGAAAAGTTCAAACCTTGATAGCATGGACTCAATAAGCATAATGAAAAACTTCATCACACAATTTGAACACCAGATGAGATACATAACTTGGAATCAGCTCCACCACTTATTACACTGTTCCCTTTCCACCAGTCGGCACATAAAACCTGTAATAGCCAAAGTTAGCTAAGCATATCATTCATTTTCCCTTTCTCTGAAACAACTAAACAGAAACATGGCACAATAGAGTACCTTATCTTCGTGTGAGTCCACCGACGCCAATGGCCACTGCAACATGAGCAGTATCATCAGTGACAATTCTATGCAATGGTTCAAGGAGTAAATGAGGCCAATAATGAGATTATTAGAATCATACTGCTGTTCTTAGATCCCACAACATAACTTTCCCATCATATGAAGATGATACCAAATGGAAACTGGAACTTGATGCCATTTACAAGCAGTGATCCACCCTGAATGAGAGGAGAACTGAAAAACAGGAGCTAATGTTCCTATTCACAGACAAAAACATATCAGCTAGTTTGAATATGGTCCAACAAAGGTAACTTGCAGATCTAGAATATATTTACCAGGTTTGCGAGGATCCCATACCCTCAACACGGATCAGAGCCACCAGCAGCAATCAGCGAAGAACCCTCACCACCACAGTCCAAGCAATTCAAGGCCTTCCCACAAAACTATGAAAAAGTTTTGATGTAAAAAGTCAAATAAGAAAGGTTATGAAATAGAACATAATATATATAATAGCTTAATGGATTTGCTGCATTTAACAGACAAGCATTAAAGTAATGATTTCCATTTTTGCATCTCCTTAGGCAAACTCAGGAGAAACTCTAAGCAAGTGAATTAGCGTAGAAAAGTATGTTTTTCTAATCTAAGGTGTCTAGGTGAATCGGCGTCGAAAAGTTTGTTTCCTTCTTTCTGTTATCCTAGTTAAAAAAAAAAGGTAAAGTTTATTTATCAACAGTCCGATTTCGACCATGATCTATAAATGGATACAAACACACTGCAGCTGTAAAAACCAAACCAAAATAAACCTAAACCAGTGCAAAGTGGTTTTCGTGGTGGTTTTCCGTTCCTAAAAAAATAATAAAATTTGGTTCAGTCTCTCAAAATTCATAGCTAGTTTATTTTAAATCAAAATAATATGAAACTAGAGCCATTTTTTCTAAAAAAAAATATCTATCTGTCGGTGATCTATTTGGAGTTGAAGCAACGTCTATTATTTATTTAAATAGTTGTTTTGCCATTTACTTTATGTTCATTGCATGGCTAGTTGATTGCATATTTTTTATGCACTGCATTGTTTGAAACCTATTACCTAATCAGGCAATCAATATAAAGTAAAGTGCTATCCATGCAATGCCTAAACACAGGATCTATAAATGCAGCAGAGCATGGCATCTGTGAAGAGCATGGCATCTGTGAGGTCTGTGTTGTGTTGTATTGTGTTGTGTTTCTATGTACTCATAGTCTGTCAAATTTAAGAGTTGATCTAAGGTCTGATACAGTGCAAACAACAATTTAAATAAACAATGAGCAATAGAAAAATAGGAACCAAAATAAATAAGTTACAAATAACTCTAAATAGATTACCAATATATATAGATAACATTTGTAGGGAAAAAATGAATATTAGATTCATATTTTTCTGATTTAAATAAATTATTTATGATTTCCAAAAGATCGATTTTTGTTATTAATTTTATATAAAATCCACATTGGAAACTACTTTGACAAGTTCAGGGTTGTGTTTTGTCCAGTTTCGGCAGTTGTTGCACGGCATTCGGTAGCCAGTTTTGTAGTTTAATGTTGACAATAGAGATGTCCTGCAAGCTGGAGGTTGAAAAATGTACTTTACCCAAAGATAAATCATTGTCCATAGAGCCCCATTGCAATACACATATATTCTATTAAGTGAGTCGGGACTCATTTACTGAAACCAACTACATGGTGTTTTGGAGTACATAAAGATAAAGTCCATACCATATTCCATGTTTCTTTCCCCTGTTTGGATATCCCACTGCCTTACAGAATGATCCCAAGATGCTGAATATATCATTTTCTGTTCAGGCCAGGTAACAGCGGTTACACCTTGTGTATGTCCCTGAAGTGTTAAAGTGGCTGAACCCTGGATTACAACAAGAATCCAAACTGTGAGATGAGTGGCAGTTCATAAATTCTTGAGTCATGACAGAAAAGGAGAAAAGAAAAGAAAGGGGAAAAAAAGGTAACAGAAAGTGGCATCTTTCTATCTCTCACAAAATCATGGTAATCAATAAACATTAAATCAATCATATACAAGGATTTGAAAACCATCAGTTGCCCATTCATAACAAAACCAAATAAGTGGAACTAATTCATCTAATCCAGGTACAGCACTAGGGAAACGTCAAGAGTTGGCTACATCAAGAATAGAAACCACTGATTGGCAGCAGAGTTACACAGACTTTATCACTATAGGTCAGCATACCAAGGGCATACCAGTAAATCCCAAATAAGTTGATCAACATGCTTAACTTGTTAACTCGGTCAATCAAAGGATGGACATACTCTTATCACGGTGCTGTGCATACTAGACTCGGGAGGATTATAACATAGCTAGTACCTCTAGTTGAGACTCTTCAGGTCCAGGTGAGCCAGAATTCATCCTTCTCTTCTTCAATGAAACAGCATCATCGTCTTCAGATCCTTCGACTACCCACAACTTGATGGTGTTATCCCAGGATCCAGAACATATCTATGTACCCAAAGAAAAGGTCAGAAGCAAATGTGGATAAATAATAAGTAAAAATAGCAGTAGCACTGATGCAGGGGAGACAAAGTGATCATTACCATATCGCCAGAAGGGTCTGCGGAGATACTTTTAACAGATGCCGTGTGGCCACGAAGAATTTTATAAGCCCCAACCCGCTTTGGGTAGTCCATACTGACTGATGTGTCACACTTCAGGAGTACAAGGCATAATGTAGGATATAAGAAAAATATTACAAAGGAACAATAAAGACTTGAGGAAAGGCAAAAAGGGACCACTACCTTGTATAGCCGTAGTGATCTATCCTTTGAGCCAGTCACTACATGCAGACTGCCCTCAGTTTCAGATCCTGTGACAACATCATTCATGAAATCACTAATAAAATGACATGAACTGCAAGAACGAAGTAGAAACATTTTTGGGACAGATGCCCTCATACAAAACAGTTTTTATTTCAAGCTTGCTTACCTTTATTTATGAATCTGGTAGAAGTAATTGCATCACTGTGTCCCTCCAAAATCTGTGTACATACTGCTGCATCTTTCCATAATCTAAGAGAGAAATGAAAGGATAAGGCATACAACAGGTTCATACTAGCAACAAATGTACCAGAGTAATAAAAAAATATTATAGCTTTGAACTATACATACCTTGCAAAACCATCACAGCATCCAGATAATATAAAACTGCCAAATAAATACTTGTTTTTAGCAGTAATACAAACCAAATGAAACTAAAACTTCAATAAAGGTTCAAGATATCAATAGTCATCTTTATGTCAATGCACAACTTATGCATATCTAACAAAAAGAACTGGTAAATAAGTCATTGTGTGTTAAGTGATATATAGAGTTGACTTGTTTCATTTTATTAGTTGCATTATTCCAAAGTAGAAAGGACACATGAGTACATCTTTCTCAAGTGACCTTAGCTTACCTGGTGTATTCTAAATTCTACAAACTAATGTCTATGTTGATCAGTGATTGGTCGCTATGACTAAAGATGGGCAGTTCGCTATGTCTATGTTAAGTGATTGATCACTGATTTTTATTTATAACTAGTGATCTGTGGAGTATTGGTGTCAACGCTACCCAAGCCAAGAAGGTGGAAGGAGTAGCAGCAGATCAGCGCACAACAGGACAGCATGCAGTGTGCAAAACTTAATTGAAGTACACCAATGCCAACATTATCAACATTGGTATAATTTGTAACAGCTGTCAAAGTATCCAGCAGGGTATGCATTGGAGCAGACTGTAATGTCATGTGATTCGATTCTCAAACCAGCAATATACATTGTGGTTGCCCTTAGTCAAAAATAAAATTAGATTCAACTAATTTCATACCAAAATAACATAAACCGATCAAATACAAAATTCAAAACCAGGTACAATATACAAGCTATAAATAACAGAAGATTTAAAAAAATCCACCCAGATTATAAAACAAACAAGAACTAAACCATACCTTGGGTTCGATCCATCCACAGCGCTAACCCAGTCATCATGGGGGCAAGGCTGCTCCTGCTTCCTTGGCGCCACTGCTTTCACATACTCGAGCTCAAGCACCCTCTCCTGCAACACATACCGCAATTCACGACCACATTCTGCACAGCACCACCTCCGAACGAAAAAAAAAGACTACGAAAAAAAATAATACCGCGGAGATGCCCTTGGCGAGGAGGAACTCCTGGAGTGGCAGCCGCACGAGCTCGCCGTCCACAATGAAGTCGAATGGCTGCGCCTGGTGGTCCGGCTCGGCTGCAAAAGGAGAGCGAAGGCAGGTTCAGAAATCTGTGGGTCGTTCCTCCCCAGGGAGGCCGCGGATGGATCGTGCGGCGCTCACCGGCGGCGATGAGGGCTGTTGACGATCTCGGAGAGGCCCATGCGGGTGAGGTCCGCGGGGACGGCGATGGCAGCGGGCGGCGCCCGCAGCGGGAGGCGGCAGCTTCGTGACGAAGCGCACGCGCACCTGGCGCGAGGGGTCTTCGTCCATCGCGGCGACGGCGGACAGAAGGAGAGAGCGAGGAGGTGGCGCCGGTCCGGGTGGCGGCGGCGGGAAGGGTCGGAGGAGGGTTTTGGCCTTGGGAGTTCGAACGGTGGGTTTATTTGGTTAGGGTTTTTAGAGGTCGCTGGTCCCAACTCTCAGCGAGAGGGATGGAGAATTGGCCGGCCAGCTGCGCGCTGGCGCGGGGGGGCGGGCGTGAGGCGAGCGAGGACGAGGATTGAGACGTCGAGTGAGGCGGCGCTGGGGCTGTGCGCCTGGTTGAGACGTCGAGTGAGGATAGGGGGCCTAGGGTTTAGTTTTTTGGGCTGCTGCTGGGCCTTACGAGGGATGGCCGGGTGGGTTGGTGGCCTGCTTCTAGTTTTCGTATGGAAAAAGTCTACTTTCGGTCCTCCAACTTTTGAGAAAGTCCGATTTTGGTCCCTCAACTCCAAAACCAGACAAAACGGGTCCCTCAACTTTTCAAACCGTGCAGATTTAGTCCCCGGCGGGTTTGGACGGTGGGTTTCGCTACACTAACTCCGGTTTTTGCTACAGTGAATGTGGTTTTGTTTTTCCCTTTTTCTTATTTATTTTGGGTGAATCTTTCAAAAATCATAGTAAATCACAGAAAAATTATAAAATAGAAAATCTAATTTTGTTAGACTCCACATAAGTAGAGCTTCGCAATGAATATATAATATGGTATACTTTAATATAAAATTTTTTGCTATGAATGTTTTGCCCTTTTTCTTTTATTTATTTCAACTCAATATTTAAAGAATCATAATAAATTATAAAAATCATAAAATTGAAAAATCAATTTTGCTAGACTCCACATGAGCATATTTACACAATAAAAGATATATAGGTGTACTATTTAATTTATTGGTGGGATCCATCGATCGGGTTCACGCGACTTTATGCGTGCGTCTGCAGCGGTCGTAAAGCAAAAACCTAGCTAACCTAACCCAACTAAAGAGCCCACAAAGAACTACGTCTTTGTGTTATTACGCGCCTCATGTGGAGTCCAACAAAATTGAATTTTTTATTTTATAATTTTTCTGTAATTTACTATAATTTTTTAAGATTGAGCTGAAATAAATAAAAAAAAAAAGGCAAAACTTCTAGCAAAAACTTTGTACTAAAAGTATACCATATTATATATTCATTAAGTGGCTCTACTCATGTGGAGTCCAACAAAATTGGATTTTCTATTTTATGAATTTTCTGTGATTTACTATGATTTTTTGAAAGATTCACCGAAATAAATAAGAAAAGAGAAAAAACGAAACCACAGGCAATCGTAGCAAAACTGGAGTTATCAGAAGCGAAGCCACCGTCCCAAACCCGACGAGGGACGAAATCTGCACGGTTTGAAAAGTTGAGGGACCCGCTTTTGTTCGGTTTTGGAGTTGAGGGACCAAAATCGGACTTTTCGCAAAAGTTGAGGGACCAAAAGTAGACTTTTTCCTTTTGTGTATCGCAGGAGTCATCATTTTCATTGCCTCCTCGTTTAGTTCCTACTACTACGCCTATTTCGGTAAAGTGAGGTAGAAAACCGAATTTACCTCAGTATTTTCGGTTCCTAGCCATCGAACCAATACGAACCGAATTTTTCTGGTGTTAGTTTTTTGGTTCGGTTTTCGGTTTTTTCGGTTCGGTTTTTCGATTTTTTTCGTGCTCTCAGAGTGGGGATTGGGAATGTCGTTTTGCAGTAAGCCCCATTGAGTACTTTTAATTTGAGATACATGTTTTGAGCTGAGTTCTCTATTGCTTATTGATTAACTGGATGGGTCTGTTTAGATTAAGTTTAGTTATAAGAATTCCAGTGTTTGGATCGATATAACTTTGTTTTAAATCAACCAAGTGCGCCAGATGGCTTCCCCTAAAAAAAGTTGTTCATGCATATAAATTTTTAACTATCGAATGTGAAAGTTAAAAAGTTTGACTTGGTAAAATAGATTAACCAATTTTTGTGAATATATTTGGAATAAGTACAAAGTAATGTGATGTGTTCAAGATTTTAGTCAGCCCCAAAACTTTATACGAGATGTTATGACACATCAAACTTCGGTTGCAACTCTATTTTCTAGATAAAAATTGACGGTAACTTATATGCATCTTAAGTACTCTATGGTATCTTGACTCTTGAGAAGAACAAAATAAAACCATAATAATTAATCAATGACTTTGAATAAGTTTCTAAAAGATACATCAATGTCTACAATATTAACTATCTCCATTAAAACCTCCATGAAACATGTGTTGATCGTGTAGGCATGTTTTCAATTTCAAAAAAAAATGTTAATTTTTTTTTCTGAAATGTTGTTTTCAAAACTAAAGAAAACATGTATTCCAGCACAGGCTCGAGGGATGAAACTCCGAGCCCATTCTGATCAAGGGCCTATTTTGTCTGAGCCCAACCTACCGAAGTTCGACCTGTCCCGGGCCGTTATGGTGTAGGAAACCTCGCGAGCCTTGAACCAGCGTGGCCTTGAATCCACGATCGGCTCCACCACGACAGCCGGCCCCGGCGTGGCATTGATTCTCGTCTTGTCCGTTACGCATCCGAGCCAGAACTTGGCTTGGCGGCGGCAATGGGCGATGGCAACCTGTCGAGTGGATTGGTGACTCTCCTCGATCGAAGTCTTCGCAGCCCCGCAGGTAGGCGAGTCAGCCAGTGGTTGTTAAGCAAGGCTCAACCCAAGCAAGCACACTCCTCCCAGCCGCACGTGACGCTCGGCGCTGCCATGTGCACACACCCACCACGGTCTCCGTTCCGAGACGATCGGCGAATGAAGGAATGCTACGAACCAACGAGCTGCACGGGCGTCCATCGCCTTCAGAAAAATGCCCCCAGTCCGATGCCGCAGTGTCCGTCCGGGCGACTGTGGACATGGCGCGGATCGATTCGCAGCCCACTGATCAGCAGGCGGCTCATATTCGCGTAGGCCGGCGTGGCCGCCCACACCACAGCGGCACAGCCAATCCAATTGGCCAAAGGGCACCACGACCTGCTGGCCTGGTCTCCCCGGCACCTGGGCAGCTACCTTTTTTCATCGTTCGCGGCCGGACAAAGGAGCAAAGGCCGGTAGGTCATCACCGGATCACCGAGGGAGGGAGCGATCGATTCATCCGAATCATCTAATCGGATCGGAGGGAATATGACTGCCAAAGCACAACTTCGTTTATTAGGTATGTCGTTGGGCAAGGGCAATGGCCACTTCGTTAATTGCGTGTCGGTAAGGGGAAACAAAAGATCGTTCGGTTCAAAATAGTGGTGCTTGTGTTTAACTTGGTTGGATGTAGTATAACCAACGTATTGGCCCGTTAGCAAGCGGTCTTTGGACCAAGGTACATGGGCGGTCTTTGTGGGAGTTTGTTGAGAATCGGCCTGTTCACGCAATTGCCGAATCCGTTTTCCCGTTCCTGATCCAAGAAAAAGGCGTGTAGAACTTGTAGATAGATCCCGTTTCCCTTGCCTGATCCCAAGAAGAACACACTGAGAGAGACAATTGTATATGGGGAGCCATCTCTTCATTAGTCATTATAGGTACACGTATAGTCCCCTTTATATAGATGTAGACATCGGGGTTATATATGGTAGCCTCCAAGGCCCATATGGTATGAGCCCATCATTCCTCTAATTGAGGAATTCTTAACACTCCCCTTAGGCGAATACCATGATAAATACATGCCTCGTTAAAACTCCAAAACCCAATGGGAAAAAAAATATGAAGAAAGAGTACATTATTGTCATTAAATGCATTTACATTGTTGCCTCATTAAAAACCTTACATGAGAAAACTTCGAGAAAAACTCATCAAGGAAAAAAAAGAGTACAACATATGTCTTCTGGACAAGTTGTGACCTTCTGGATCATATCATTTTGAATTCTCTATAATCTCGTTCAAGGGCTAATACTTGAGGTGAATTCTCCCCCCCTGAACCTTGCAGAAATATCTCGCTATGCCAAAAACGCCTTCGACAGGAAGTATATGCACATAGAGACTTAGCAAGAATACTGCATGCATAGTCAAGATCGTTTCATATATAACCTTCATGTCATGCTACTTCTGGAACACATGAATAAAGCTATACATAAACAATAAACCCACTTACTTAAATGGTGTCAAGGATTCAATTCAATAGAGCTTTCAAACTCACTGTGTAGAATAACACCTTACGGTATTATTTGAGATCTTCAAAGTCTCATGAGTTACCGTCAATATCATGTAAATACTCCCCCTGATGACAACATTCATTGAGGTCATCCATTGCCACGACATTAGTCGTTATTTGCAAATAAACATAGGCTTGAATAGTCCAAGGAAGATTACAAGATGTGATTTCACAATAGTTAGTCTTCATGACATTTGTTTCACTGCTCTTCAAGAACAATAAGAATAAAGAATAATGCTAAGAGCATTATCATGCATATATTAGAGTGCATATATGTGCAACGCAAAGTTGCAAAGACACACCTTCGAGATGTGATTAATAATCATTATTCCCTATATGATAATTTTTTTTATTCATAATAGTCGTGACTCCTTCAGGGATTGACTATAGATTCTTCAAGAATCTTTAATACATAATAAGACATCACTGTCCACAAAACTAGCGAATGGGGCGTATTGCTAGTAGCACCAAATATATCATATAACTTTTCAGAAGTTATTTCAATTCCAAACCTTCAGGTGGATAATGCTATATGTCAAGTATACACATGCATAGCAAAAGCTCATGGAATGCACATGTGCTTATAAGATATACTTTTTTGTTGCTTTTGGTTCCTCTTTTTATTATCTCTATTGGGTCATATATGGGTGTAAGGTCGAGATGGAGACTAGAGGGGGGGTGAATAGTCCTTTCTAAAACTAATTGCGCCGGCTAAACAAATATAATGCGGAATTGAAACTATTCGTTTAGCCAAGACTTCACCCCTCTGGCAATGACTCTAAATCACCTCACATAAGATCCTACACAAAGCAAATGAGTAAGCCTAGCTTGAGCTCCTAACCGTTTCTATTACAAGGTCACACAAACCTATGCACTAGTACTTCAAATAAGGGTGAGCTCCTACACAATTCTAATGAGCAAAAGCACAAAGCCAACCTAAGCTCACTAGATGCACAATGGACAAGGCAACACACGCCTAACCCAAAGGCTCAAATTATTTAGCTACACAAACTAAGCAAAGCAACTAACAAGCTACACAAGCTAGTAATTGCAAGAGCTACTCCACAAGCACAAGGTATATATGAATGTAAATACAAAGTTTGTGATTTGGAGAATGCAAACCACCGAGAAGAGTAGACAAGTTGACACCGGTGATTTTTTTTTACCGAGGTATCGGAAAGTTTGCCAACTTCCCCCTACTCCTCGTTGTGTCGACCAACACCTTGGGTTGTTCCTTTGGTGTTTCACCTAGATGGTTCTTCGGTGTGATTCTCCGATCACTTGCCCCTCAAGGCACGCCCCGTAAGGCACCGCAAGACACCACTCTCAAGTGAGCCTCTCAAGGCACCGCAAGACACCACACGCACAAGGGAGGTACTCACCGACACGCCTAGTAGTGTCGCCTTCGCGATCCCCGCGAGGTGAGCACGAACCTTCACAAATTCTCCTTCGGAGGACCGCACAAGCTTCCTTTTGCGTGCTTCACGAAGTCTCTTGCCACCAAGCCGTCTAGGAGGTGGCAACCTCCAAGAGAAACAAGCACACCGGCTTTGCAACACGATCACCTAGTGCCATGAATGCGATCTCTCAACGCGAATGCACTAGAATCACTCCACACTTTGATTTGGATGAACACTATCAATCACAAGTGAGTGGGAGGGCTCTCAAGCACCACAACACAAGCCACAAAGGCCCAAGTGTGCTCAGCACCCGAAACAAGTCGGGTATATGGTGTATAAATAGCCCCCAAGCCAAATAGAGCCGCCGAGAGGAAAAATCCATTTCTGCTTGGCGTCGACCGGACGCGACCGACCGGACTCATCAGCAGGTCGGTCAAGCGTCCGGTCCGCACCCAACAAAGGCGTCCGGTCACAAAGGACAATGTCCTTGGTCCCACAGCGAACGGCAACCGAAGTCCGGTCGGTGCTTTCGGTGGTGCGTCCGGTCGATCCCCGACGACAATCCCAAAAACATGCTCTCTGGAATTCTGATCAGAACCATCGACCGGACCGTCCTGGCCAAGGTGTGTCCCGGGCGCCCTTTTCCTGCGAAACTCCGTCACCTTTTGTTTCGACATGCTATCCAACAAGTATACCAACTTGAGCATGAGGAATAGCATGTTTTCACCACCACGATGCATCCGCGCAAGAATAGAAAATAAGTCTCTCATTTTCTCAAAAGCGGTTCCCAAACCCAACTCAACCCCCGCAATCACCGCCGCGCTTTGCAAATGTGCCAACACCACCAAGTGTACATCACCATGTGCAAGTGTGTTAGCATTTTCACAATCATTTCAAAGGACGGGTTAACTCTTACCATGCCACTTTCGATCCTAACACGCCGCAAAGTTAGATCACACAAGTGGCACTAGATGACCGATATGCAAACAAGTTTGCCCCTCTTGATAGTACGGCCATCTATCCTAAACCCCGTCATAAACTTCTCTAAGCACCAATGACCGTGAAATGAAATGCCCTATAGGTTATACCTTTGCCTTGCGCATTTCCATTCCGCTCCATCTCCAAGTGCCGATGCAACACATGCACCAACACGATCAAGAATGATATGATCCACTTCATATCATCACATGACCTTCTTGGTCCATCGATCTTGACCTCACTTGCTCTTCACCGTTGCGTCGGTCCGTCGGCGCCAAGTCTTGCCCAAGCTTCATTGCCTCGTGGTCCATCGTTTCACTGCCTCGACTTGCCCTTCACACTTGCAACCGGTCCATCAAGCCAAGCCTTGTCTTGATCTTCACCACCTCGGTCACAGGACTCCATGTCATGTCTCATATGCAATAAAGCTCCTTCATTGCGTCATCACATGTGAACTAATCTCCTGTGTATTATCTCAATCACACATTATTAGTCTACCTAATGTTGTCACTCAATTACCAAAACCACAAAGGACCTTTCAATCTCTCCTTTTTGATAATTGATGGCAACACTACAAAGATATGGAATTGAAGATTTAATTCCAAGTTAGCACTTCATACAAGTATAAATTGCTAGCTTGGTTTGGATTTTATGTCACTTATCCAACATTTAAGCTCAAAGTCAAGATTTGGATAAGCACCATAAAACCCGACTTGGTAGTGGTAACTCCCCTATATGTGTGCCCAATTGATTTAAATTCAAGGTTTGCACACATACATAGATATGAAACTTTTGGGAGGGTTAACACTACAAAGTGATGCTAAGGTGTATAGGATAAACCTTTGAAGCGTGATACCAATCGGAGTTGCAAATTTGAAGTTCATCCTTAGCATCATCCATGTAACTACACATACATCAAAACTCAAGCTACCATGTGAGGTCAACATTATATGTAATGGTACTTGATTCATGTGAAACATATATATGTCTAGCTACAACCTATGCATGCTAGTTACCATATCATCAAGCAAGTTCTATAACTAGCATTCACCACACAAAGCATTTCATATAAAATTATAAAATTTAAAAACTTATGCAAATACAAGCAAGCACATGAATATGCACATATCAAATGCAATCAAACAAGTTCATGTGCTTGCTCCCCAACTTGTGTGCTTCTTATATGTCCAAGAATTTTGATCCTCCTCAAATCTTCAATGTTGCTCCCTCTCGGTCCATGTCCATGTTCCATTCTCCCCATGTTCATATCTTTGTTCCAATCTCTCCCCTTTGTCATTAATTTCCATAAAGGGTATGCCTCTTTTGATACAAAGAGTGTGACTAGGGATAGATGATTGATTCTTGAATCTTTATTTTTGATGGACACCACTATATGTTGGAATGACACCACTTGTAACAACCACATGTGGAAGCATGAAGACCACCTAGAAATGCCACATGTAGGTTACTTGTAGGATCCTTGACCTTGATCTTGAGGTGGGGCACCTCCCCTATGTCAAGCATATGCCAATCCATTTGAATTCTTGAGGGTAGCTTTCTTGAGTTGAATTGATCACTTAAAGTTGAGGATCACTTGTGGAACCACCGATTCTTGTAACTTGCAATGTGGATGCCACTTGAAAATATTTGTCAATTGTAATCAATTCTTGAACTCGATTGTTTCTATGAGCCTCTTCTTGTTGACTTGAACTAAATGATTTGCCATAGCTTTCAAGTCCGGTTTGATCCAATGACAAGCTTCTTCACACCTTATATAAGGGTTATCTTGCCAATGTTGTACTTGTCACTTGATGGCATTTCAAAATAGATCAAGTACTTGGGATCACTAGCTCATGAACAAACTCATATACAAACCACTAGATCATCAAATCGTTCAAGCAATAGTGGTAGTAATGAATTTAAAACTTTCATTTGTAATGCATGACCCTAATAAGCATGTACTATATGCACTAACCGCATACTAGTAAGTGATGAAATGATCATGCACAATACAATGATACCTTTGCTATCTTGAAGTAGAGGATAGTCAATATGATTCCAATTTCTCTCCGTAATAGCAATGTGAAGTCCATTTCTTTAGCTTGGTGAAGACCAGATATATATCAATATGAATTCCAACTTCACCCATAAGAATTGAAAACCACTAATGATCAAGTGTACTATCTTTATGTTGTGGTTGGCTTGCTTTCTTTTGATCTTTGCTTGCATGAGAGAATACTACTTGAATTTGCATGAATGTCTCTCTTTTGAGTGTTGCTTGCTTTCTTTTTGATCAATCCTTTTGATTTCTTCAACTAAGCATCTTGAATATCCCTAAATCATCACTTCCATGTTGGCCCTTCCAAGTATCCCAACTTGTCAATCCCACTCATGGGCGGCTCGCCCCTCTCTAGGAGAAGTGATCTCACCGAGAACTATCCTTGACACTCACTTGAATTGAATTTGATTGATTGATCCAAGTGATGGACTTGATATGATGAGTAATCTTGATTCTTCTTTTAAGTCCTTTTCTTTCTTTTGAAGAGATACAATGATCATTTGAACTCAAACTTGTCTCTCCATCTTGAGTTTGGTCTTGATCTTCAACTTGAGTACCAAAGGTGTACAAAGTACACTCCCCAAATCATTGACTTTTCTACTCATTGCTTGTCATGCTTTTAACTCAATTCAAAACCAAACTTAGGTGCCTCAAACACTTATAAATATGAATCCAACTTGAGGACCTTTCAATCAAAGTGACTCTTGATCAATCCAATGTTTGTCACTTTTTCTGGCAGATTTTGTACATCTCAAAGAATAAACTATATCTCACAATGTACTTGTTGAAACGCCATGAAATTTGGTGGAGATGTGCAACACTAAGTCATTTGGCAGCCATAAAAATTTGAGCTTCATACTCCTTCTAGATTGCTACCAGTTTTCACATCTTCCCTCACTACTACATACTGAAAACTGCTGCATCATAGTTGACAAGTTCCACTCCAAAACCGAAGTATCCCTTATCTTCTCATCATGAAATTTTTACAGAAACTTCTACCATAAGTATTGAGCATGCAAACCAAATTTTAAGTCATTCCAATAAGATTTGATCATCCAAACATGGCTATTATCACAGCTCACACAGATTTTGCAAAAGTGGACAGATTTGAGCAATTGAGCTATGCTTCACCAATTTGAATCAAACTTGATGCTAACTTGTTTGAATACTCTCACAAGACATATGTCCATTCAAATCACTTACTAAATGTCATCTCATGATCATATCCATTCAAATCAACTCAAATTTGACTAATAAGCATTTAATCCATTCAAGCATGTCATAGCAAGCAACATATGCATATATATCCAATTCAATCAACTCATATGCACCCAAATATATGTGATCAACTAGGAGTATACCTTTATAGCTCATGATCATCCAATAGCAAGCTTCAACTCAAATTATTTTGCAAGCCATCAAATAATTCTAATGAATCACCACAATTTGAAATATAGCACTTGTATGTTGTAGCACTTGGACTTCACTTGTCATGACTTGGCATTGGGATAAGAATAACAATAAACTTCAATATTTGACTCAATGAAATGATGAACAATGTGAACTCAATTGAATCAAGCCTCCAATGCCATGGTATCTACAAATAATCATCCACTTTTTGATGATACCCAAACTTGTTTGGGTCCTCTCAAGTTAGGTGCAACATACTTAGGCAAAGCCTTAGTATGAGTAGCGGGATGTTTTGCAATAGCAACCAATGAGGTACCATTGTCATCCTTTCTAAGCACAATATTATCATCATCAATTGAAATAGGCTTAGAATTTTCACCTAGAGGACATGAATGAGCCATGTGTCCCCTTTCCCTAAAACATGAGTAGCATCTTCTCTTTTGTTGAGCCCATTCGTTCTTGCTTATTTGATGCTTCTTCTTGCCTTACCTCTCATGAGTTTGCTTGATCCTTCTTCTCAAAGCTTGCTAGGACACTCGAGACAAAGTGTCCCATGTCTCCACATTCAAAGCACTTGATGTGAGCAAACTTTATTTTCTTAGCTTGAATCTTGCTCATCATCTTGGCATCTTGGATATGAGTTGGATGCTTTGCTCTTGCCTTGCCACCCCTTCTTGTCTTCTTCTTCATCATCTTCAAGTCATCAATTTTATCATCAAGATGGATCTTGACTTGATCTTGGGGGCTTGTTTTCTTGCTCAATTTGTTGCTTTGGTTGAGGCTCTTCTAGTTGCTTCACGAATTGCTTGGTTGGGCACTTTGAGGTGAGATGACCCCATGTGCGGCACTTGAGGCACTTGACATGCTTGAGCCTCTCTTCTTCCTTCTTTAACTTGAGCTTTTCTTCATTTGGGCAAGCCTTAGCAAGATGTCCCACTTCATGGCACTGATAGCACATGGAGTGAGATAGCTTCCTTTGTTGAAGCCTCTCCATCTTCTTTTTTTTCTTTTGCTTTGCCCTTTCTTTTCGGCCTTTGTCATCCTCTCTCAATCCAAGACCATGCTTGTCACCATAGTATCTTTGAGACTTCAAGATTTGCTCAAAGGTGACCTTTGAATTGTAGCACCTCTCAATCTTGGCTATCAAGTTCTTCACTTCCTTTTTGAGCATTTTGTTCTCCTTCAAAAGGTTAGTCTCACAAGACATAGAAGTAGAACAAGCATTTAAATGTGAAGAGCATGATATATCAAGTAAATCATCACAAGAGGTGGATACATTCTTCTTGCCTACATCACAAGGGTTAGCACAAATATTTGATTGATCATTTGACCCAAGTGATGAGCTCTCACTAGTTTTAGATTTTTCATTTGAAAGCATCTTAGTGAGAAAGGCATGGTCTTGTACCAAGTTATCATGAGTAACACTAAGTTCCTCATGAGTCAATTTTAGCACATCATGTGAACAAGTAGTAACATAAAGTAGATGCTCTTGTTGTTCACATGTTTTCTTTAGAAAAGAGATTTTATTTTCCAAATTCAAAGTTTTTGCTTTCTCATTTTCTAAAGACATGGTCATGCTAGCAAGTCTACTAACAAGCTCATCATAAGAATCAATATGATCAATCACATTGTCATTTGATACCTTTGTGTCACCTAGTGACATGAGACAATGTGTCGAAGTAGTAGATGGGCTTGTGGTAGCATTATCAACCGAGCATGAACCATCATCATTGCTATCAAGTGTGCTTGAGGTAGAATCATCACTTGCAACACTTGAAGCGTCATCATCATCCTTGTCAAGTGAACTTGGTGTAGAATGGTCATCATCATCACTTGACCATGAGGTGGAGCAATCTTGCTCAACATCCTCATGAACTACCTCCATGGGTGCCTCAACTTCAAATTCACCATCATCCCATGTAGAGGCATCTCCAAAGGTGCTCTTGATAGATTCCCACAACTCATGTGCGGATCCTTTGAGGTTCACCTTGCTAAGCATATCACAACTCAAAGCATCGGTTAGATAACAATATGCATCACAATCATGTTCGATCATGTCCCTTTGAAACCTAGCAAGATTTTTGGGATCCACGACAAGATCAAGACGCTTTGTGACAACCCACCAAGCTATAGGTCCCATGGCACGCAAATCATTAAGAATATGGTGTTTCCACCGTGCAAAGTGTGTGCCATCAAAAATATGCGTGTCACTCAAACAAGCATCATCAAACCCTCTAGTTTCCATCCTCTCGGGTTGGTTAAGACCACTAAATGAGAGACCACGGCTTTGATACCACTTGTAAGGTCGAGATGGGGACTAGAGGGGGGGTGAATAGTCCTTTCTAAAACTAATTGCGCCGGCTAAACAAATATAATGCGGAATTGAAACTATTCGTTTAGCCAAGACTTCACCCCTCTAGCTATGACTCTAAATCACCTCACACAAGATCCTACATGTAACAGAACCTCCTAAATTACAGGGGCCCACATACACTTATCATTGTCATTAAGACCTCTCGATCATTATGCACGAGTTCCCAATAATCTAGAAAGTGCTATTAATCTTTCGAACAGGATCTCATTAACAAGTCACTCCAAGATTACAACACTTTATTCAAAATATATCGAGTAAACGGGGGAAGGATTACATAACCCGTAAGTTTACAAACCATTTGTTCAAATACGCAAAACTTAAATATCATTATTACAAGCCTGATATTATTGGAGTAACATTATACATATAATACACTGACAACCCCTCGCCCGAGGGTTCAACTCTACTGTCATCTTCCTCCCGTACACCGTCATGCAAAGGGGACCAAAACAAGCACTGCTCATGACCTGCTCCCTCACAACAAGGGTCAAAGAACCCTGAGCACGGAGTACTCAACAAGACTTACCCGACAAAGAAAAGAGGAGAAGACTCGGGGATGCCGGTCTTAGGAGTCAAGGTAAGGCTTTAGCAAGAATCAAGAACTCTTTTGCGAAAAGCTTACTATAAGTGAATCCTTACTTTCAATATTTTTAATTCAGATTAGTAGCTCATATACTCTAGGTTATTCTAATCTAGAGCAAACATAATTTTCTCATTCCAACTCTCTTTCCTCAAAAACATATTCCATCATTTACTACGATGAAGGTCAGGGAATCGGGTCTCCTTCTCCGAGAAGCAACGGCGATTCATGAACCGATTATACCCGGTAGGGGATCCCTAACCACCACGACATATGTAGCACTTAAGCTTGCATATATCAACCTTCTTTTCAGATTTGTCCAAAACGGGAACGAGGCTGCGCCACCCGAGAGCCGCGATTACTCCACCTCCCTACCCCGTCCCTAATGACCAGTTTGACCAAGAGGGTGGGTACACGCTACTCCCGCCATCTCTCCACTCCCAGTCGCGTGGTTGCCATTCCCGATTTGGCTTCACCGAGATCCGGCTTACCGAAGTATGTGGCTAGTTAGGGTCGGTCGACCGGGGTGATCACAATCCGACGTGCCATTGACCAAAAGGTCTCAGGCGCAATATGCGTTCAAAACGTCTCGATTTCACTCAGGGCCAAACAACGGGCGGTCCTTAAACGACCAACACGGGACAAGCACGGCTAGGAATCCCACGGCTTTCAACCTACGTCCCGTCCGATCTCAAATTCATCACTACAACTCTTTCTTTTCCGAAAACGGTACCATCTCCTCAAATAAAACATTTTGATGAAAAACTTAACTAATTAAGCAGGGCTAAGCATCACTAAGCATTTTCGACATAAACAGGTTATCAAGGATGGTATTGAAATAAACAAGGATGGTAATGCAAAGAATTAGGTTATCACTCAACTCCTAAATACTTAATGCAACAAAGCATAGACAAAAAGTGATATAAAGCTTTTAAAACATCAAGGAAGGGTTTAATGTAACCGGGGCTTGCCTTCGTTGACGGAATAAACTATCTCTTGAAAACCCGAGAAATCCAACCCGCTTCCAATTGGATGATAAACCTCCTCGGGGACTTGCTCGGACTTGACACTCTCGATCTCGTTTACTACACGGAATAATGTATGCCTCAACATGATGTCATATATTTAAATATGATGCTTGCAGGTGCATGAAATGATAAACACAGGAACATAACTTTACTTCACGATAAAGTTGCAACCCAACAAAACTAACTTGTTGAACTACTCTATAAGATATCATCACCATTGCCTAAGGAGTTCTCAAGGACCACTTAATTGTGGTATGATCCAAGATTCACAAAACAACCCCAAAGTCACAAAAAACCTAAGTCATTCTACACTAAACATAACATTTAAAACACATAAAATAATAGAGCATAAAAAAAAAAATAATTTAAACACGTCAAAACGACTCCAAACTTTTTATACAAGTAGAACACATCATAAAACAGTACTAAATAAATTTTTATGATTTTTGAATAAATATTTTATTTTCTAAAAATCATAGAAGATGCATTTTTCAATTAAAGATTGTATTTTTAAATCATGCAAGAACTACTCAAAATCAAAGTTTCAAATTTTTTCATGGGTAGACATACTCATGGGAAGGCTACACAAAAATTTTCAGAATTTTTGAACGAGTATATAAATTTATACAAAAATCACAAAGTTCAAAGACTATTCATCATAAACTAAATTGAATAAACACATTTAAAACAAAACCCGCTTTGGGCCTAAATCACAGCCTATCACCCCACGTCGCAAGATCAGGCGCCTGCTCGCCGCTACATGAAGGATCAAGCCCGACGGCCAGCGCGGGTTACTGACCAGCGCTGCCGCCGCGTTGATCGGCGCAGCTCGCCCAAGGGGCGAGGTTCCTCCGGCGACGGTCTTCACCCCATCTACTCCTCGATGTCCCGGTGACCTCCCGGCACTCCAAACTACGCCCCAGGGCACCGAGGCACCCCTTTGCCGACACCATGGCGCACGGGCGGCGCGGTGGACGGCGCGCGGCCACGAGCCTTTCTCCGACGAAGATGAGGGCACCGGGCGCACCGCACGACCAGCGGTAACCCGAACCCTCACTTTATTCGAACCTAAACGTTCCCTTTACGCTGATGCGGCCGCACAGACGGCAACGCTGACACGGCGGAGCTCATCGGCGACGACGTTCCGGCTGATGACGGCGCACCAATCGACGAACGGACGACACAGACAGGTAACAGCTCACCACGATCCATACCACCGTTACGGGGGACAGAGCGGAGGTGGGTCGACGACGATGGCATGGCGGCGGCGGCGGCGCCCCCGGTGGAAGGTCGGCGTTCCTGCGAGTTCCCCCAAAGATAAACGGTCGAACCCACCATGACCACGACGCCAAGCGAAGCTAGATGGCAAGGTAGTTCGTCGCGAGGCTCACCAGAATGAACCGACGACGGTGAGGTGGGTCGCGATGGCTTGCCTAAGGCAGCGGAAGAAAGCGGCGCCAGCGCGCTTCCGGCAACAAGACTCGACTAGAGCTAGGTCAAACGGTGCGCAAGAGAGTGGCGGAGATGGTGGCGCGACCAATTTGGGAAATGGCAGCACGATGGCGGTGGTGCGACGCGGTGGAGCAAGGTGACCGACGGCAGGCCGAGGAAGAAGAAAGGAGAAGGGACGGCGCCGGCTTTTGGCTTAAAGGAAGAAAGAAGAGGACGGGGATGCGGCCCGCCCGCCAGCAGCTCGTCCAGGTGGTCGATGACGCCGCGGAGTCGACCAGAAGTCGCGCGAGACGGCCCGCGGCGACGCCGGCGACCGGCCGGTATGGAGGGGAAACAGGGGAATCACCGCTCACCGTAGCACCCTAAACCCTAACTTTCTTCGAATTTGATCAAATTCTCCCAAAATTTGAACTGAACTTGAAAAACTTCAAAAAGCAACTTAGCCTAATTTTTCAAGATCTACAATTTTCACAATTGGAAGATTTTCAAATTCGGCCTCTAAATATGACTTTTGAAATGGGGTCAAAAAGGGACAAATTTGAATTCAAAATTACTTTCAAATTTATTCAAAAAACTTTAAAAACTTTGTACACCTCTTTTGTACATCAAAACAAGATCTACAACTTGGCTTTTGGAAATTTTTTGCAAATTTTGCTTAGATTTTGAATTATGGAAAAGGGGGTAAAAGAGGGGATAGGAATTAGGGTTTTCAAGTTCAATTCAAACTCGAATTTGATTCAAATTTCAGATTCCCAACCTATACTATCAAACCATCATACAACAACACACTTAGGATCAAAAACATAAATTTAAAATTAAATCACTCTAAAAATTCTTAAGCACAAACAATTCAAAAAATATAAACTTATTTTAATTCAATGCAAAATTTTAAATTCTCTACTCATGTATGCTTTACAATGATCATGATGACATGGCATATTTTAGTAATAGTAACACCAGGGGTGTTACACTACACAAAGCAAATGAGGTGATAAGCCTAGCTTGAGCTCCTAACCGTTTCTATTGCAAGGTCACACAAACCTATGCACTAGTACTTCAAACAAGGGTGAGCTCCTACACAATTCTAATGAGCAAAAGCACAAAGCCAACCTAAGTTCACTAGATGCACAATGGACAAGGCGACACACGCCTAACCCAAAGGCTCAAATTACTTAGCTACACAAACTAAGCAAAGCAACTAACAAGCTACACAAGCTAGTAATTGCAAGAGCTACTCCACAAGCACAAGCACAAGGTATATATGAATGTGAATACAAAGTTTGTGATTTGGAGAATGCAAACCACCGAGAAGAGTAGACAAGTTGACACCGGTGATTTTTTTTTTCGAGGTATCGGGAAGTTTGCCAACTTCCCCTACTCCTCGTTGTGTCGACCAACACCTTGGGTGGTTCCTTTGGTGTTTTACCTAGATGGTTCTTCTGGTGTGATTCTCCGATCACTTGCCCCTCAAGGCACGCCCCCAAGGCACCGCAAGACACCACTCTCAAGTGAGCCTCTCTCAAGGCACCGCAAGACACCACACGCACAAGGAAGGTACTCACCCGACACGCTCTAGTAGTGTCGCCTCTTCGCGATCCCCCGCGAGGTGAGCCGCGAACCTCTCACAAATTCTCCTTCGGAGCACTACACAAGCTTCCTTTGCGTGCTTCACGAAGTCTCTTGCCACCAAGCCGCCTAGGAGGTGGCAACCTCCAAGAGAAACAAGCACACCGGCTTGCAACACGATCACCTAGTGCTACTGAATCACGATCTCTCAACGCTAATGCACTAGAATCACTCCTCACTTTGATTTGGATGAACACTATCAATCACAAGTGAGTGGGAGGGCTCAAGCACCACAACACAAGCCACAAAGGCCCAAGTGTGCTCAAAGACCAAACAAGTCGGGTATATGGTGTATAAATAGCCCCCCAAGCCAAATAGAGCCGTTGGGTGAAAAATCCATTTCTGCGCGGCCGACGACGACCGACCGGACTCATCACCGGTCCGGTTTAAGCGTCCTGGCCGCACCCAACAAAGCGGCCCGGCCACAAAGACAACGCCCTGGTCCCACCGCCAACGGCCACTTCGAAGTCCTGGTCCATTGCTTCCGGTGGTGCGTCCTGGCCGATCCCCGACGACGACCCCAAAAACATGCTCTCTCGAATTCCGACGTAACCACTAACCGCACCGTCCCCGGCCGGTGTGTCCGGCCGCCCTTTTCCTTCGAAACTCCGTCGCCTTTGCTTCCGACATGCTATCCAACAAGTATACCAACTTGAGCACGAGGAATAGCATGTTTTCACCACCACGATGCATCCGGCAATAGAAAATAAGTCTCTCATTTTCTCAAAAAGCGGTTCCCAAACCCAACTCAACCCCTCGCAATCACCGTCGCCTTTGCAAATGTGCCAACACCACCAAGTGTACATCACCATGTGCAAGTGTGTTAGCATTTTCACAATCATTTCAAAGGACGGGTTAACTCTTACCATGCCACTCGATCCTAACACGTCGCAAAAGTTAGATCGCACAAGTGGCACTAGATGACCGATATGCAAACAAGTTTGCCCTCTTGATAGTACGGCCATCTATCCTAAACCCGGTCATAAACTTCTCCTAGCACCAATGACCCGGAAATGAAATGCCCTATAGGTTATACCTTTGCCTTGCGCATTTCCATTCCGCTCCATCTCTAAGTGCCGATGCAACACATGCACCAACACGATCAAGAATGATATGATCCACTTCATATCATCACATGACCTTCTTGGTCCATCGATCTTGACCTCACTTGCTCTTCACCGTTGCGTCCGGTCCGCTCGGCGCCAAGTCTTGCCCAAGCTTCACCGCCTCGCGATCCCATCGCTTCAACTTTGCCTCGACTTGCCCTTCACACTTGCAACCGGTCCATCAAGCCAAGCCTTGTCTTGATCTTCACCACCTCGGTCACGGACTCCATGTCATGTCTCATATGCAATAAAGCTCCTTCATTATGTCATCACATGTGAACTAATCTCCTGTGTATTATCTCAATCACACATTATTAGTCCACCTAATGTTGTCACTCAATTACCAAAAACCACAAGGGACCTTTCAATGGGTCTTTATCCCTTTCAAGGAATTCACATATTTTAGTGCATTTGGACTTATAACCATATTCCTTCAAAGAAAAAAAATCCTTCTCAGGGAGTTGTTGTCTTTATGGAGAGATTACTTCACATAAAGGACAATATTGGTACGAGATTTTAATGTTGCTTTCTATGGATTTTCAGAATCCCATTATTTTTTATATTTAATTCATGCCATTAGCCGTTTATTATATATAGCGGAACATGTTTTACGTAACTTATGTCGAGTTGGTCTATTATGACCTTTTGAACCATCGCTTTTCACCACACATTATTTCAATAATGACCCATAATTATCCTAACATCAGGTTCAAGATATTCACTTAGCGATTTTGGTTCAACCTCAATTGCACGCGTTCATTTGACTCGATATGAGAGCTTCAAGCACTCTTGCCATGGACTTTGTTCCGATCCGGATTCTCATAAAGAGACTCATTTAGCAATTGTAGAGGTAAACAAGTGTCGACACATATTTTCGACTTTAAACATCTTAATAATGATCTTCATTATTTCCCAAAATGATAGATCCATTGTTGTTCCGTATTCCCGAAGATCATAGTATGCGGCGCATTGCTAGGATTTTCATCTTTAGGATGAACCTTATCGAGAGGTAACTCACCAACAGGGTGATTTCTCTAGGGGAGTATGAGAGGAGTTTTATCACATACAATGTGAGCTTGCTTCATGAGCATATGTTTGTGACATAGGCCACTAGATCTTATTTGCAGGCGTCCCCGCATAATTTGATCAAAATGCCAATGTCAAGTGGATATGAAATTAATCCCGGGTGTATCCACATCTACTTACGGTAGAAGCATTCATTTATTTTAACCAATTTAGTTCTCCTCGTCAATACAGTTATCTGGCACAACTCCATACTATACAATAGAGGAGTGTAACTAAACAACTAGTTTAGTTTGCATTTGTGCGTTTTTTATTCATAATATCAAGGCATTCCACAAAATGAGCATTCATCTCCCCCTAATGTCGAGATATTTAATAGCATACTAAAAACCCCAATCACCAACTTCAAGTGGTGTATGTATGCTTTAGTGGTGATTTATTTGGGAAATATTGCGCCAGGGGGTATATTACTATTTTTATATGCAAGTGAGCTTGGACTTTATTAATGCAGGTTGCATGAATAATTGCGCATGACATGTAATTCCTTCTACATGAGGAGTATATATCCTCAACTTCTTGTTGAGACCATAACTTCTAGTGAAGTATAAACTATTGCTCAGTAAGTTCTTGCTTTCAACAAAATACATATGTTTGTCATCTAGACTTAACACCTTTAGTTAACATGTAACCCATAATTTAGGCAAAAACAATCCTTCGGGGTCTAATGCTCACCAATTATTGTACAATTGGCGATCGGTCTTCCACTTTGTGTATATTGACCTTCTAGGTCATATGCATGAGAAAAGACAACTAATGGTGGCATTGCGCTTTTCGCCAAGTTAGCTTGGTGTGCAAGGGATAGCAAGAATGTGGCATTTAGCCATGGTTGCAGAGCAATAAGCTTTGGATCTGAGAGTTATTTCATAGTCCAAATCCTTTTTATTGCTCAAAAAGTGACCTAATTACTGTCGTACCATAGAGCAAAATTGAGTCATTGTTTTATTGCAACATATTTTTGTATTCTATACAAAAGCATGGCTTGGATCAATTCATTTTTCGCATGAAGGGAGAAGCTTTTAATAGAATAGATAAGACCATGATTTTTTTTATTTATCTAGGAAATGTTATTTTGGATGCTTGGCGAGAGTAACAAAGACCCGATATCTTTAAAGGATAGACTCTCAATTGATAGCACAACTAAATATCATCACTATTAGCGTTGTGGTCATAATCCATGTGGCCTTTCGAGCCAAGGATAGATAATATAACCTATATGGTTAATGCCAAGTTAGCTTCTAGCTCATCGTGATGTGGGATTCAAAAAACTTGCTTACCCACTTTTCTATCTTACGGTAGTTGGAAAGTGGATCTTAATAAATTCTCGTAAGGTGTTGCATATCTGAGGACTTACGCTAGTATATTAATGCAATGCAGTAGTCACTCCACCCATATCAATGTCTGGCTTACTTTGCTTGTAGAAAGACAATACAATAATTTCCCTATATGATATCTAGTGTCCTTTTCTGCGACTATGGATACCTCTAAAACTGAGTCATGATATGCACTTCAGAGCTTCACAAGTCCAAGGAAGGACAAAACAACGTTCTTCGTCAGCAAGAAATATTATGTTTTTGCACAAAATAAACTCCGAATAATAATTCTTCTAGTATTACTGTAGCAACTTCAAGTTGCCTAAGGGAATGTATTATCTATTAGAAAATGTTGGTTTGAAATAAACCTCGGTTAAGATGACACCTCATGCTAGTTACCGCAGCCAGAGAGACAAAGGGCAACATTGTCACGCCCCACTTTTAATGGTCAGTTAATCACCGCGTGTTTGCGCCGGGGATCATGCCACAAAACACGTCTATTAGTAAAGATGATGGTAAACAGAATTAATAGTAAACCGAGCTATAGAAATATCACGATGGAAAGGGGTTTACAATTGGCGACGAAGGGTCACAAGCGGATTACAATATCGAGAGTTGGCCAACCAAGAAGCGGTGGATTAACTATGACACTGCGCCCCGTACTCCACAAGCAAACTTGTGCATGGATGAAATCTGGGCTTCAACATCGTTCTCCTAAGCAAACACTTCGCGAACTCCTACGATGCGCTATCCTCTACCTTGTCGTCGATCTTACATCCACATGTGCCGATATCCGTAAAATAGAGGGGTGAGTACAAACGTACTCAGCAAAGTCCCAACCAGGGGGTTGTAATTATTAAGGGTTTGGGCCCTAGCGAAGTCTCTAAAACTGCTCTCGCTAGTTCCTGGGTTATCTCATGTCATCACTGTTGTCATGACACCACAGGTTAGTCATCATAAGTGTATATCTAATCATAGATGTTCATGCCTAGCACCCGTCCATTCCAAGGGCGTGGCTATTGAATAGATTCAATTAACTCTCTGAGGAGGTTGTACACTTTCCCCACACAATGGGCCATCTCCTCCCATGTACGGTGGTCAAAGGTGGTCCAACAAGATCCCGTACCGGCGGGCGTCACCCTTGGTTTCGTATAATCCTACCCGCGACTTCGGGGGTTGGAGAATGGGGAGATCACTTAGCACCCCATTAGGGAAGATCACCTAGCATCCCGGTGCGGAAGATCACCTAGCATCCGCTAATCAACAATTCATTAATTTGTGCACTTAATACTTTGGCTCAAACATTTTACGTGGAGGATCACATAGCAACCACGCCAACCCGACCCTCGAAAGATCACCTAGCATCCGAGTCAGCTCCCCGATAGATAGTTGCCTACGCCGCCACCTTGGATCGAAATTATACCTTAACCCAGCGGGTGTGTGGAATCAAGCCGCCCCATCCCGGCGTGTGTGGTCATGCGTGATAATCAAACTTGGTAGAAGGTCCATGACCCGTCCTTAGGGAGTGAGCCCTCCATGACAGGAAACCCTTACTAGGCGAAACACAACAGAGACGATCCATCCCACATGGATCGCCCCAAACTCGCTTTTGGTTGATTACGCCCAATTCTTAAACCAGGTTATATTAACGACAAAGCCTAGCGAAGCCCCGCGCACATAGCCCATGAGTACTCATGCACGGCTTGCCATGGTTATACTTATCTTAACATCTTATTAATTATAGGAATTAGGTCAGGTTAAGGGGTAAGGACTTGCCTGGGAGGTTCTTACGAATCGGCACGGCGTCGAACGTCTCTAGCTTTCCTCGGACGGAAGCTCCCTAATCGGGTCGTCGGGGAACTACCTCGGGTACATCGATAGACCTAGCTCGAACTATGGCATACAAAGCAAAGTATAGAACATTATGGTGGCAATGAGTTAGATGCATAGAGCTAGATTTTAGATGAATTATGGAAGTCGTTTCACGCGAAACGGAGTTAATTTTGTAAGAGATATGGAATTTTATAATATTAATCCCAAATTAAATCATTAGGGTAATATTATAATATAATTTTATCATGTAATAAAAATTGGAACTAATTACATGATAAAATTCTATAAATCAAATAATGAATTTACAAATTTTCCGGGGATTTTTCCTGACACGGGAAATAGTATTTATAATATCCTCGCGGTACATTATCCCGTACATAGCAATTTCCTAAGTGTACACAGGAATGCCTCTTGCACACGTAGGTGCCACGTGGGTCCACGTGGACGCCACGGTGGATGACACATCAGCGCCACGCGTGTGTAAGGATGTTGCCCTAACGGGTGCGGCGGAGCGGAACGGGCAGGGCGACGCGGCGACTTTCGATTGGCGGCGAGCCCTTCACGCCGCCCGTCGCTGCCGCGGGCGGTGTCGTCCGTTGAGTCCGTCCGTCGCTCCTTGCTAGCGGCGCCTCGCCGGAACATCGCGCCGGACTTGGGCGTTATTCGACCGGCTTCTTGCTCGGGTCCGCTCGCTTTACCTGGCCAGCCACGGGCTTGGTGGAGCCGGGTCGTATAAGGCGATGGTTCGGCTTCCACCACGGGCGGCGTCCGGCGGGCGAATGGTGGCGGCGCTCCGACGGGTTACGCTACAGGGCTGTAGAGGGCACCGATAAGTAGGGAAACGAAGGAGGAGGAGCGTGGGGGATGCGTACCGCACGACTAATCGGACTAATCTGGACGACGACGGTCTCGTGATGGCAGCCGGCCCGACCTAGCTTACGACGTCTGACTTCCCCGAATTGGGGGAATTTGGATTTCGGGCCAAGGGGTGGGAGAGAGGGGAGAGCGCGTGCACCGCGCTGCTCGCCTCACCGCGAGCTCTTTGCCGCAGAGGCGAGGTCGATTGGTGCCTCTGACATGTCTATTTATAGCCACGTCAGCGGCTCCCTGGGCGCGAGATATTTCTCGCTTCCCCGATCTTTTTCCAGCTAGCGGGCTGTGCCCCTCGACTCCCCGGCAGCTTCCCTCGTCCCGGGTTTCGTTGCCGCTAGCGCCGGGCGCTAGCTGGCCTTGTATCGCGGCATCGTCTCGTAGCTCGTCGTCGTCGGCGGTCCTGGCGGTAGCGTGGTCGTCCCAGCGCCAGCTGTGTGTGTGTGTTGACGCCGCGGGTAAGTGTCGCTCGATGGGTCGCTGGAATCGCGTGGAGTCGCCGTAGCGCCCTCGTCATCCGTCCCCGCAGCGCTGGCCTTCGCTGTCCGGCTTTTGCCGTGGCAGAGATTCCTCGGCCACGTGGTGGTGCATTTTGACCTTCCTTTGTGCATGCGGGTACGGCTATAACTCGACGCGGATACTCAAGGCGCCGCTGTGTTTCTCGCCGCCCCGCCTCGACACGGGGAGGTAGGTGGCGTTGTGGCGCTGTGGCGCCGTCACCGCCTCCAGGAGGAAGACAGAGCCGACGCCTGGGCCCCACGCGGCCAGGAGTGAGAGGGAACGGGCCGAGGTGTCCGGGGTGGGCCGGGCCGCCCGGCCGCGGAGTGGAGGTGAGAGGGAGAGAAGAGGATCCGGGCCGGGGCGGGAGAAAAGAAAAAGGAAGGGAATGAGCCCATGGCTCATTTTTTATTTTTATTTCCTTTGCCATTTTCTTTCTTCCATTTCTAGTTCTCTTTCCTATTTTTTCATTTCCCTTTGGTATTTCATGTGCGTAAATATATATTGTGAATGTTCTCACAAGTACTAGGACATCTCCATGGTTTTATACTCATGGAAATATACATTCTTTTATACTTGTAGAAATATTTATATATATTTATGCACACACGCCTCCCCGATTCTTATCATTTCATGTGTAACATATATCACCAATATTTATAATGAGCACATTTATATTTCTCTCTGACTTTCTTGTCGAAAGCAAAATTATTTATGCTCATAAAAATATTCATATATATTTTTTGGTACACATGGGTGTCAGTATTTATTATTCCCAGAAAGAATTTACAAATCCTTCTCATGCATTTACTTCCATAATAAAATCTAGAACTTACCTTGCATCTTCGGTCACCATAAAAGCTCAACAAACATCAAGCAGGGTTTCCTATTTCTAAATGGTGAGGGTTTTAAATGCAGGTTTTCGAAAACGGGGTTTCGGTTTGACGGAAATAAGTCAGGTTTAGTTGTAATTTGAAAAGTTCAAATTTTAGTGAATTTTAAAAATGGTGCAAAAACACGGGTGTTACAAACATGTTGACTTCAGATCATTTGTTATCCCGACTAATTTAATGTTGTAAGCCTATATTATCATGTTTGGTAAAAAAATCGACCACGGCGATATATAATCTCCCCTCAAGGGAAGTTACAAGTGAATCCCAAACTCATGCGTCTGCTATATCAACAAGTCCCATGCAATGGTTTTTTCTTCAGGTTACTTCGGGTAAATAAACCAAAGCATTAAAGAGAACGCTAGAGAGACAGAGAGAGAAAATGGTCTTAGATATGGCCATACATGTTTCTTTTATTTCCCAGAAATTTTTCCAAGCATGTGTTGTTCTATGGTATATTTATAGTGGTCTTAGAATATACTTCGGGATTATATAACCCATATAAAACATAATCACACAAACATGCAAGGAAAAAAAAATCCCATATTAAACTTCCAACAGGAGCAAAAACAATTTAACATAAATTGTATGAAAGCTAATAAATCTAGAAAATTCTGCTTCTAGATATCTAGTGGAAGTTGCATAAAAAAAATATGATGGGAATAAATATTTAAAGTGTACAAGCCGTTTGTAAGGGGTATTCGATGGTGCTACAGGACCCAATAGATATAAATATTGCTCGGGGACAAAACTTTTAGACTTTGATCAACAACAGTTGAGGTGTTCCCCTGACCATGGCACAACAGCTTCAGGCTATGTGTCGACACATGGTGATGCGCATGCGACTGGGTTCACATGGAATGTGCACCGGTGTGCTTGGCACAGTCTAGCGAGGAGACTAGTAACCTGCATTTTAGTAGGCTGACACTGACATACAAAACGACGACATGGAGGCACATCGTTTCCTGTCCTTTTATTGTTCAAGATAGTCCCCAAAACCAGCCTCAGTGACTTCAGGTCCTGTGGTTGCATGATGTATTGTCCATACAAATGACCAACCAATAAGAGTCTCCGGTCATATACGAAAAAAAAGAGCATTATTTACATCTTCACATTAATAATCCATGCATCTACAGTATTGCATCTTCAAGATTTAAACTTGTAGAATAAAAGGATTAAAGGAGCATATATAGCCACGTCAAGCTGTATGCACTTGTGGCAGGGCCGGCAACAAGGAGCGAGTACATGTCTCAGTATTAATTAATTAATAGAAAATCAATTCTAGACCATAAAGAAAAAATAGTCATCGACAGACTAATATATGATTGCTCAATTTAAGACAAATGCATTCTTCAAGATGCGATTTATTCGTACCTTATATAGGATGTCAATTTGATCTACGTCACATGTCGCGTGGGACAGTGTGATTGGTAAATACATACCGTATAAGGTGTTTGACATTGTCGATGTAGACACAGTAGGACTTGGCACATGCATCAGCATCAAAGACCAACGGCACGTAGGCATTTGCAGGGATAGCTCGGACGAAGTTGAGGGCCGATGCTGATGCCTCCGTACGACTGCCCAAGATTCTCCATTCATGTAAAATAAGATCAATCTGTTATTCATATGCTAGATTGATCAAAATAAAAAGATATAATGTGGAGTTAGCATGCAAGGCTAATTAAGCCCACGAAGCACGGCGACGCTGGAGACCAAGATTCTGTCGGATCGATGCGCTCGTGCTAGCACCTGCCGGCGGCGATGGCCGACAACGGCCATGAGCAAGGCCAGTGTAATTCCCAAATCGCGAGGTGATGCCGATCGCGCTCAAGGATCAGGCGCAACTCATCTCATGAATCAATCATGGATAAAAAAATGTATTATTGATTAGCTATGAATCGATCCAATGGAAATTAAATTAAAAAATTAAATTAAAGAAGGGGAGATATCATTTTTCTTTTCCTCGTGGAAAGTATGTACTAGGATTAATCTACCGGATTAAATCTGGTAAATACTATTGAATGGAAAAAATATCAAAGACAAACCGAGGCCTCTCAAACTTGAGGATGAAGCGATGCAGCCGAGCAACGGGATGGTTGCGATTTGCCTCCTCGAATCACGCCTGTCACCTGGAACGGGCTTGAAGGCCTGCAGCGGTGGCGTTCACCTCAAGGTACCGCGCGTTCATCGAGGAAAAATCAATCTATTATTAGCGCAATCCAAATATAGATTAGTTTGATTCAATCTAAAGGCAAATGATTTTCATCGTGGCCTCTTTTTTTTAGTCCATGCACGCATATGCTGATGTAGGGTGCGATGATTAATCAAATCCGAGTCTGATGATTTTTCTCCAACGTAGAGGTGGCTGCCGTGGTGCAGGGCTTGCATCAGCCGTCGCACGCCACGCCGCTCCACCAGAAGGGCATCAGCCGTTGCATCGAAGACAGATCAGAAACAGAAAATAAAATCAATTCGATGTAAATCATCAACGAATTCAGAACTTCTCACCCAGTTGGAAGAGCTGCTGATAACGTGTTGAGAATCGGCCTCACTCACGGATCGCGAATCCGTTTTCCCGCTCCTAATCCAAGAAAAGGCGCGTAGAAGTTGTAGATAGATCCCGTTTCCTTTTGCCTCGATCCCAAAGAACAACACACCGAGAGACACAATGCCGTATATTGGGAGCCATCTCTTCATTAGTCATTATAGGTACACGTATAGTCCCCTTTATATAGATGTAGCCATCAGAGCATATATGGTAGCCTTCAAGATCCATGGTATGAGCCCATCATTCCTCTAATTGAGGAATTATTAACAGGAGCGTCCTGTGTGCCTGTCTCTCCTTCTCTTGCCTCTCGCAATTTGGGCCCTGCCTGACCAAACACACGTACCCAAAATAATGAGCCTCATCCGGTACTGTAATCCTAGGAGTCGGAGTAGGACTGCTAATCCGGTACTGTAATCCACAAAGGCGAGGGCAAAGCGGAAGCCCCCCTCCCCCACCCCTCTCTGACAATGCGACCTTTCCCTTTTGTCACCACGGTAGTATACAGTACCGAAAAAAAGTTCACTGCTGGCTTTTCACCTGGGAACCGTATAGGTTACTATACATGCAAGGGTTATTTTCTGCCCGGCAATTCAACACCGCCTCCTGCAGTGGGAAAGTTTATTGGTCGGATAGATTGGAAATCTCACATCGATCCATCTCGTGCCAGCAGCAGCAGCCATGCCACCACGGGCCGGCGTTTGGCCCGACCGTCCCCAGCTGAGCATGCGTACGAATCAGAAGAGCACTTTTGGTTCCTGTAGCGCCAACTGAACACCCCCTAGGTTTTCTCTCGCCAACAACGCCTAGTAGAGAATGAATGAATGTAGTGCGGACCACAAACTTACAAACGCCATCAAGATCTGCCAAGCAGTAATAAGTAGTAGCGCCTGCCTGACTGTTGTTCCACCCACAAGACTTGAATCTCCATCACTACCTTATTTTTAGCATGCTTTAAATTCCACATGAAACAGAAAGAGAGAAATAACCAGTCCTGCTACTGCCAAATTGCACGCTGACCTCGAATCACCATCCAGAGAGAGAGAGGGACCACAAACAGCTACTGTTGTCTCGAAACCAAAATTCCCCGATGGAGAGAGAGAAAGCGGCCGGCGTCAAGAACCAAAAAAAAGCTTTTGCAAAAAGTTGGACGCACAAATTAAAGCGGAGGCCGAATTCCACACGAAACGAAATACGCAGCCGGATGGCGTTTTGCTGGATCGCTGCCGTGGCGTGGCGGGTGTCCTGGGCGTGACGGCGAACGGGAACCTGCAAAGTGCCGCGTGAACAAAGCAGACGGTGGGTGCGAGGCGGGCGCTCGGTCTCAGAGAGGTGGTAACCGTCGCCGATGCAAGCAGCAGTAGAAGTAGAGCCGGACGACACGGTCGACGAGACGACGCCGCAGATACATTTGGAACCAGTAGGCGCCCGTGCCGGACCAAATACTCCTACAGCCGCCTACTTCACGCGCATCCGCGCGTCGCGCATCCACCCAAGCAGCACGCGCCCTGCACAGTCCAGGAGTGGTCGCCAGCCGCTGCCCTGCACAGTGCACACACGCCCTCTCTCACTCTTCACAGTCTCACTCCCTCACTCTTCACAGTCTCACTCCCAGTCCCTGGTCTCTCCCCATCAGCATCGGCATCGGCTCCGAACCTCTCTCTCTATCTTGTTCTCTCTCTATCGGCAAGGCCGACCGCCGCACTGCCTCTCTCGTCTCTCCCCTGTCTCCGTGCGGAGTTCTCCGTGTGAGAGGCCGGGAGGAGGAGACCTTGGCTTGGTCCGTGGCAGCGGTAGCAGACCATGAAGGAGCTGGTGGTGACGGTGCTTCTCCTGCTCTCCTCCACACTCGCCGCGTCACGTGAGCACTCACTCTTCTTCTTTTTTCTAACCTTTCTTTCTCTCCTCTGCTCTCCTATGGATTTTGTAATAGTGTCAGCGTCGACTGCCATAATGGCTGCCGCCGCGTCTTTTTCCCCTCTTGTTTCCCGAGTTTGGACTTGTTGGTGTGGGCGTTCGTACAAACCTCGGGGTTTCTTGTTCATCATTCTGCCGAGTCGCCACGGCAAGATCTTCTACTGCTTTCTGTGCTCTGACATCCCCGGCTCGCTCTGTTTTCTGTGCCTGTTTTCTCAGCCTGTGCTTCAATGTTCGTTTCTTTTGGCTCCTTCAGTTTTCGTGGAGGAACCAAGTAGACATTTGCATCTGAGATAGTGTGTGTTTCTTTTATGATTGAGTTTCTTCAAGATTCATTTTCCTGATATTGTTCAAGCCGGCGGGCGGCACTCAACCGATGCATCCATTTCAGCATTTCTTCGGCTTCTGTTTCCAAGAGATTCATTCAGGAACAGAGCAGGGGGAGAGGAGAAGGAAATTTCTTCTTCTTTGCTGATGGACACTGAAAGTTTCCCCAAAAACAACTTTCCCTTTTCAAAATCCCTTTTCGTGCTTTTGCTTAACTGAAATGCAGCACACAGTTTACACAAAAAGCTCAGATTTTCCGTTGGAGCACAAAGTCTACTGAAAGTGCCGTTCTCTTTTCCTTTGCGTGTGCAAAGCTCGCTCCCGTCTGCTTTATTGTGCTCACGCTCCTGGCCGCCATCGCATTTGGTGACACCACATCGTCCAAGAAACTGACGCGGAGAGCCGCCGCATCCCCTGGAACGCCCAGGCCAGGCGTGCGTTCCCTTCAGTCTCTTGCGATTTTTCTAACCAAATCTTCGGTGCGTGCAGAATGGTGCGTGTGCAGGCAGGACGCGTCGCAGGCGGCGCTGCAGAAGACCATCGACTACGCCTGCGGCTCCGGGGCGGACTGCAACTCCATCCATGAGAACGGGGCGTGCTACAACCCCAACACCGTCCCGGCGCACTGCTGCTGGGCGGCCAACAGCTACTACCAGAACAACAAGGCCAAGGGCGCCACCTGCGACTTCACGGGCACCGCAACCCTCACCACCAGCGACCCAAGTAATGCCCTGCCGCCCTCATGCCTAGAGTATTAACCTTGCATTCAGGTTCAAGGATTAACCTCTTGTGATTAACCTTAGCTACTGACCATTAGTCGTGTCATGGTGTTAGTTCCTTGCTGGGTTAGAATTGCCAAGAAGAATAAAGGTTGGCCAAGTTAGTGGAACCAATATTCATGCCGTCTACTAGCATTGCTAAAGGTTTTCCAGACTTGTGTGGTTGGGCCACCTGAACACGGCTTTTGACATGCAACATTGTGGATCTAATCATTTTTGGCACATTTCATTTTGTTATCAGTTAGCATAAGTAAAAGCTATCTAGGTGTACTGGTCAAGCTTTAGGAATCCGGTTCTGTGCAGGTACTGAATTGACTAGCCTAACAATTAATAAAGTAATATAAAAATACAAACTTTCTGAATGAATAGCAAGATTTACAAAGTTCAAAGCTGTTGCCATATATGCTTTATTCTTGACCCAATATTCTCTGGTGAGTACTGGGGCAGGCATGGGCATGAAAGCGCATCCATTTTTTCCCTACTTTCTAAAAAAGGAAAGCGGGCCAAATGCAGATTTTCTTCTTGCGATCTTTTGTTTTGTCATTTAAAAGACAGATTCCGGTGCCTTATATGATGTTTGTGTTCAATTGCTTCCATATTCTTCTGACTGGTGACAGTATCCATTTCATCACTCAATCAGAGTTCTACTTGTATCTTACATGATCTTTGTGTTCCAAACTTTCAGGTTCTTCTGGCTGCTCTTACCCTACCAGTGCAAGGTAAACTTAAATTAACTGTGCACCATGATCCATGTACTACTATTAGCACTGAGGCCGGGCTGATTAGTTCATATTTCAAATTTTGTGCACTTTGGGAACTGGACAACTGGTAGACCCCTAGAAAGTTATGCATCATGTTGAGTCAGGTCTTTTGGAATGCAGTCGGTTCAGTGAATTTTGATTGATGCTCTTCCAAACTACTCATAACTCCTGAAATAGCAAACTGAAATTTAGACATCAGATTAATTGATCTACAGAACATTCAGCATGCCTAAGAGGCTATGAATATCAAGATTTGCAATCCTATGCTTTGATTTATGCACAGTACTCCTTCAAGGTCAGTGGTCACTGTTGATGCTTCCATAGCTCCAGGCTAGAGATCCTTTTGAAACTCCACACTATGAACAACTTGCTTGATTGCTTTAGTGGGGTCAAGTAGCCAGCAAAAATCCATATAATACATAGCTAATCTATCGCTGAGATTATTGTATTAGGAATCGCAGAACATTCAGCATGTTGCCTGAACCAACATTACCACAATTCTAACAGCATTGCCTTGTTTATATATACAGCGCCGCTGGAACCATGACCCCGGCCACTGGAGGCACTATGGGAGGAACCCCTGGGACCTTCACGCCCGGGACAAGCACAGGCACAGGCACAACTGGCACTGGCATGGGGACAGGCACTACGGCCGGGGCCGGAACCACAGGCACCGGGTTCGGCGGCCTAGGACCAGGCGCAAACGCTGGCATGGACACAGCAGCAGCGGCGAACATACTCCTCCTCCCAAGGGCTGGGCTGGCCACTGCCCTCGTTGTCCTGCTGCTCTTCTCCCCATCGTGCTCGCATGATCACTTGATATGACCTCAGAAACAAGACCCTACCTGCTAGTAGAAAGCACAACCCTTTTTTTTAGTAAGGGGTGTTTCAGGAGTACTCTGATGATCTATGGAGAAAGGAGCAAAACCTAATGCATCCTATCTGAAAACCCACTAGCGCCTGCTTCTTGTTCGGTGCAGCCCGGGGCCGGCTCATGGGTGGGGTGGGGTGCCCCTTGGTTTGGGCAACTGTGATGACCACCTCATGTTCTGTGTGTACTGCTCTGTAATCTGGTAGGATGTCTGTCTCTGTCATGCAAGGACAATTGCCTGTCTTTTTATTCTGCTGTTGTTAATCATGTAAATGTAGGGAAGGCACTGGTAGGTTAGTTGTTCAAGGCTGGCTGGCTGGATGGAATGACAATGCTGCTACTGGGACAAACAATGATTTTTATCAACTTGCATGTCATGAGGTCCGTCACCGCTGTCGCCCTGTCGGTGGCTCCATCATCTTCTCCGCGCACTCTGATGAACCTGCATGAATTGAGAGTGACCAAGTTAGAACTCTGTAATCTAATCTCCATCCACTATATCTGTGTAGCTATTCTTGATGCATACAGAGAACAGAGATTGAGAGCATGGCGGCCTTGTTGCAAACTGATGTTACCGTTAGGTGGTGTGGCGCGTCAGCGCGCTTGCCCCCCGCCTGTGCCTGTGCTAGCGGAGTGGGGGGCTCGCCCCCTCCCTCGCTCCCTGTCACTGCTTGTTGTCTTGCTGAAAGCGGTAGATGGCTAGATGCGGCCGCAGGACACGAACACTTGCAAAGTTGCAAACCCGCAGGCCCCCAGCCAGCGAGCACGGGGCGGCAGTGGTCGTCGTACGACGGCGTCCTGGATCCAGCCGAGAGCTGCGTGACGAGCGATGAATGATGCGGGCAGGCTGCTGCGCGGCTGTACGAAGCGCGGCAAGCGATCATGGAACGAGCGCGGGGCGGGCCACTGGATCCGTGCGGGCGCACATGGTGTCGCGCAGCGAGCAGCATGATTGGCGTGTACCCGAAGGGCCGGGGCCGGCAGGGCGGGTTACGGCGTGGTAAACTGGTAATGGCGCGCGCCCAGGAGCAGAGCAGTGCCGTGCCCGTGCGGCAGGGGCGCTGCGGTGCTGTGCTGCCCCCCCTGACCTGCCACACCGTGGCGTGGCGTGGGCCATTGGCTGCGCGGGAGCCGGCAGTGGCAAGACCGCAGGAAGCGTGAAAGGACCGCAGGAAGCGTGAAAGCGGCAGGGGCGTCAGGGCGCCATGAGAGTGAGGGGACGAGACGGCGGAGGCGGTTCAAGGCGGATGGATGCTGACGCGCGTGGACACGGCGGGCGGTTGCTCACGGTGACGGGGAGGGTTGCGCGGGCGGGGCCCGTGGCAAGGCGTCTCGGCGAGCGGCGGCGGTCATGTCACCATGGCCATGATGCCCTCATGGCCCATGGGTGTGTGAGAGGCTGTGCGGAGCCGAGGCGGGCCTAGTCCTAATTTCCACCGGGCTGGCCGATATTTCGCTGCCGGAAGGCCGGCCCAACTGGATTCACGCCAGTTTTTTTTCCAACTATATAAGAGTAGATTTTAAATGCAAATCAGTAACGAAACCATTCTGTGGGTGCATGTACAGTCTGGAACAGTGAACAGTTCAAACTCTTGTGAGAGGAATCGACCGCAATATGCACACGTAGCTGACTTCCAATGCTGCGGATGCATGTGTAGCATCTAGCTAGAGCTCTCCCATCCTCTTGGCGCATTCGACGCTGCAGTCCAGTGTCTCCTCCACTCCGTACTTGAACCTGAACCCCAAGTCCTCAAGCTTGCTGGTGTTGGGCACAATCCTGACCCCTTCCCCGGTCACCCTATATATCACACAACAAGGTCACCAGTCAGCAATCACCACACCAGAGCTATGATATATAACAAGCGTTAACGATTGAGACCGATCAAAAGCATGCCACAACTAACGTACTCCGTCAGCTTTATCTTGAGGTCGGGGTGCTTGGCGGTGAAGTGGTCGACGATGTCCCTCATATTGGGGTACCCGGCGGCGCAGAGGAAGCGGCCGGCCATGGACGGCTGCTCCATGCAGAAGACGTGCGCCTCGCAGACGTCCTCTATATGCGCCAGCGGCATGGACCCAACAGCGCCTGCATGAACAGGAGGGAGTTGTGGGCCAACGCCTGCCCTGTCAGCGGCGCCACGATCACGGGGATGCTGCTCCATAGGTACGCCTGGATGGTGTCGCCGCCGACGACCGCGCACGCCAGGGTGACCACCTCGAACGCCCGGGGCTGGGAGGACTCGTTGTAGCTCAGCAGCTCCTTCTCCGACAGCGACTTGGACCGCACATAATCCTGCGTACAGTACGCGTTTCGATCAGCTAGCTCATCGAGGAGACACAATCGAGGAGACGAGAAGCATATTATGCATGTATGATGATCAGCTAGCAATTGCTGCCGTGAGTAGAGTAGTCGATTATATATGCATCGCTTACGTACGTACTTCCACGAAAGCGTTGGTGAATTCATAGGAGAGGCTGAGCGGCGTCCAGTTGGTCTCGTTGGCGAAGTCCTTGTACCCGCTGCCGTCCTCCTTGAGCGGCGCGGCGGCCGTGACGGAGCCCGTGTGGATGACGCGCTTCACCGTGCCGGACCTCTCGCACTGCTGGAGGATGATGCGAAACGCTTCCACCGTCGCCTCCGTCGTGTTCTTGTACTGTGGGCCGGAAAACCATGTTGTTGATCATTATTATTATACTGAAATACGCGCTACGGCGTGTTCTCGAAAAAAAATCATTATTATTATACGAGAAATTAACGCTAAACAACAGTAGGTCGTTTCTCTCCGATCCCTCTCATCAGCACTCGATTTCCGGCAACTGCGCCCCTCACTCAACCAACACTTGGGCTCTCGGCGTGCGTGCGGCGGCGGAAGGGGAGCGTACATACGTACCTTGGTGCTGGTGGGGTCGTGCACCAAGGGCGTAGCGACGAGGAAGACGAAGTGGCAGCCGGTGATGGCGGGCTCGAAGGTGTCGGCGTCGTAGATGTCCGCCTCGAACAGCCGCAGCCGCTCCGCCGCGCCGGGAAGCGCCCGGAGCAATCCGTCTTCTTCTCGTCGGCTGCACGTCATCAGCGGGGCGCCCATATGAAGGTCAGAAGATATGTGCGACGCGAGAGGGTTCGGAGTTCGGAGGTGCGTGCGTCTGCGTACCAAGGCTCCGCAGGGTGGCGTGGACGACGCAGCCTCTGGCGAGGAGCTTCCTGACGAGCCAGCTCCCGAGGTAGCCGCTGCCGCCGGTGACGCACACCACCGTGTCCGCCGTGCCACTGTCCATCCCTCCTAGCTATTCCTTCCTTGTTTTTTTTTTCTAGAACACGTACGATTTCACATATTTCATTACGAAGGTGGCTTCCTTCCTTGGTCTGAAATAAACCACGTCTCTCGCGCTGTGTGTCTGAAATAAACCACTTCTGTTAATAAGCCAACTAATTCAGGCTAGTTCAATATGTGAGAAGGAATAAGCCGTAGTAAAGCGCGGACCTCACGTGATGAGGGAATGTGGTCTCGAGCCACGCCACTTATGCGATTTTCGGTGGCCATGTAGTTCAGCCTTCGTGATTTTCAGCTACCGGCGGCAGGGCCAGGCAACACGTGTTCAACGTGATCCTCTTGATGGGTTTATTCCGCTTATTTAGCTTACTAGAAGCGAAGGGAATGCGAAAACAATAGGGCCTGAGAAGAATAGAGGAACACGAAAGGATCAAAGCTCCTACGGATAACTTGTCAAAAATAAAAAGCTCCTACGGATATGATCGATCCATCGAGAGAAGCAGGGCTAATTATTGTGACGACAGGGTGAGCATCGGATATACTAATTCAGGAGTTCAAAAAAAAGGATTACTAATTCAGTCTACCTAATAATACACTGAAGGACAAAGTAGAGATCGATGCGACAGCAACAGCGCCATCGTGATCTATATGATGTGGTGGCCATTGACGACGACCGCCAACAAAATCCTGCCAGGCTCTCGGTCACCACTCACATCTGCACACGGCACTCCACAATAATACTGGTCCCTAGTGTCCACGAAAAATCTCGGATGTGCTAGCTTCACATGCATGTGTGGTGTAACTAGCCGAGTAAAGGGCCCTCTAATTTAGGAAACGTAGCAAATTTAAGGATCGAATTGGGCCAGATTAGAATCAGGCATCGTAAAACTATAATTTTAAACTAATAATGCAAATAGCTAAGTTAGATTGTGAAAGAAAAAAAAAAAAGCTCATCCATTACCACACACCATGTATCGTGTATCCAGCCATGGCGCACTCGACGCTGCAGTCCAGCGTCTCCTCCACTCAGAACTTGATCCTGAAACCCAAGTCCTGCAACTTGCTGGTGTTTGACGTACAGAATCCTGACTCCTTATTCCCCGGTCAGCGGTCACCCTATATCACAAGATTACAGTCACCAATACACCACACAAGGTCACCGTGTGATATGGTGTCCATTCACCATTGACGACGACTGCCGAAAATATCTGGGACGAGGACTGGGAAGCGTACATTGTTGGTCCAAATAATTCCCCGTTAGGCCGTTACATTTAGTGATGCGCACGCCAAGAACGCAGAGCCACCAATGCAAGTCCACGGTTGCAGTCCAGGAACGCACAGCTAGTAGCTGCTCAAGGTATGTATCGGTCGATCTGCACTGCAGTCTGAATAAGCGTTTGGCCGTGACGGGGTTTTACTTTTACTTTCGGTGGGCGTGTGCCATATTTATGTCAGTAGATCAGTGCACTAGACAGGTCTTTTTTTTTGAACTTGCCGGACCGGCATTACTGCATTGCATTAACACATGGACGCTAAGCGACATCGCGAGCCATCACGCCATTACAACCCTCGGAGAGGGTCCCATATAAGAAACCGCCCGGTCCCAACTCAACGCACGATGAGCAAGCTCGTGAGCACAAGAATTACAAGAACGGGGAATTTTATCCAAGGTAACACCGTGAGTCTAATTCTGCACTAGACAGGTCACGCTAGCAAGATAGTTCAGATTTATTTCGGCTAAATGGTTAGGCGAGACATAGCATGACTGTTGGGTCATGGGCTTATTGGGCTCACGGTGTGCGCCCATGCGGAGTCGAGGTGGGCCTAGTTCAGATTTCTGAAATTTCCCAGCCAAAGGCCAGCCCAACTATATACTAATAATAATTTTAAAAGGAAACAGTCTACTTTTCCTCTCCCAAACGTTCACGGAGGTCCGCTTTTTCCTCCCTCAACTCCAAAACCCGGCCAAACAAATTTTTACCTCAGCCTTTTTTTTCAAACCATGCATTTTACCTCATGGAGTGGTTTTGAAGGCGGTTTTGCTACAATGAAGGGTGGTTTTGCTACACTAGTTTTTGTCTTATTCTTTTTCATTTAATTCTAATGAATATTGAAAAAGCATATTAAATCATAGATAATTATAAAATGAAAAATCATTTTTTTGCACTTCACATGAGTAGATCTCAAGGAGAGATATATAATATGATATGCTTTAGTACAAAGTTTTTCCTATAAAGGTTATGTCTTTTCTTTTTAAATTTATTTTGGCCAAATATTTGAAAAAAGTATAGTGAATTACAGAAAAATCATAAAATGGAAAATAAAATTTTGTTAGACTCCACATGAGAATATCTACACAATGAACATATAATATGGTATGTCTTAGTACAAGTTTTTTTTTTTTGTTGTAGCTTTAGATCTATGTTTTTTATAATTAATTGAAATAATTCATAACTATAGCTTCTATAATTAGTTTTTGGATTAAAGCATATCATATTATATGTTCACTTTGTAGATCTACTCATGTGGATTCCAACAATATTTGATTTTCTATTTATGATTTTTTTGTTTTTTGTGAATTACTATGATTTTAAAGATTTAGCCAAATAAATAGAAAAGGAAAAAGACAAAACCTTCATAGCAAAAACTTTGTACTAAAGCATACCGTATTGTATTGTCGATTCCCATTAGATTGGGCCGGAATTGACACGTGTTCGCGTCGAATCGTTGGAACTTTGTACCCGAGCAAACCGCTTGGGAGAGGAGGAGCCGTGAGGAGGAGGGGGCGGCAGGCCTTGAGTGGCAAGCTGGTCGGCGCTGGTCGGGGCGGCGGCGGCGGCGGTGGAGGTTGAAGCCGTGGAATAGATGGATACTAATTTTTATTGCTTGCTTATCCCCTAGAGATTACATGCCTCTTGCTTATATAGCAGGCTAGTGGGACTTGTAATCTAAGCAATCTCTATAAGGTTTCCTATACGATCGAATACCTTTTACAAGCAATATTTATTTATTTCCTAATAAGGGTCTTCCTTATAGATTGGAATATCTCCTTTACACACCAAAAATTCCTAAGATAATCCTAACTTGAGACGGCAGTCGACTCATACGGGAAGAGAGGCGACGGCGGCGGCAAGGGGCGCCGCCCTTGTAGCGCCCGCCCCCTCTCGGGCCGACGACCGTCGTCGTCGAGCCCAATTAGCCCGTCCCGGCTGTCCCAATTGGGTCGCGGACATTTCCCCACCGCTCGACGAGGCGGTGCGTCCCACGTCTTGCCCAACCCCACCGTGGTGGCGAAGGGCACGCCAACGAGGAAGTGACAACTCCTGGCCCGAAGTAGAAGACAAGAGGGCCGTATTTGTCGTTGTCGTTGTTGCAGATCTTTGGCGTCCTTGTCGGCGAAGGAGAAGTCGAGGTGGAGGTCGCCAGTGAATGCCGAACTTGAAGCTCACTGAGCACGACGCCCCAGGCGCTGAGGGCTCGAGGCGTTCCGCATGACGGAGGCGCCGAAGCTCCCCCGACATCCGACGGGCCTGGGTGGAGACGCGGTAGGTAAGTCGACGGACCTGATCGCCACGCTTGCATGGAGTCGACCATCAGACGTTTCGGGGCTGACGAGGAGGCGCGCCAGGTGAAGTCGAGGAGGCCACCTTGCAGAGGAGGTCGCTGGCGTGCCGACGGCGGCCCCTACCGCAGATCTCCTCGTTCCACGGTGCGCCAACCGTGACGCTGTCGGAAACGCGGAAGAAGACGCCGCCGCGTTGTCGGCGAGGGATGACGGTGGCGCCTCAACCCCTCGCCCACGGGCGCGCCGGAGTAGAAGGACGCCATTGAACGCCGCCGATCCTCCCGCTGGCGGTTTGGGGAGGTGGAAGTGCGACCGCGACGCCGGGGCGCTGACGTTTCTCCCCCGCCAGGAAGTCCTCGAGAAGCCTCCTGCCAGCGGCGGGGGATGTAGTAGCGGGAAGTACCTCACGATGCCATAGTGGAGGCTCCATTCGGGCGCCGTGGCGCGCAGCTCGATGGCGTTTGAGATGATCCCGAGCTCCTTGTTGGTCGTCAGGCTGGGCCAAGTGAAGCTCAAGAATCATGTCGCCGTGGCGCCGCCGATGATCGCCCATTGCCACGCTAGATGATCCCCGAATGTTGTCATCGCTCCTCAACCATCGCGGTGGCAAGTGAAGGAATCAGTCGCTCGCAATAAGTCATCGATGTCACCGGGTCGGCGCCGGCGCCTTGTCGGCGCCCGGGCCGCGCCCCTGGCTTGACGCCATCCGGCTCGCCGCCGCTGTAGCGGCGGGCGGCAAGGTCGATGGCCTCTCCATCGAAGCGAGGCTCGAACCACTGAAGGCCGTCCGGCGTGTGTCACACGCAGCCTCGACGAAGAGAGGCCGACGCGGTGGGCGCTTAACCTCGCGTCTGGCGCGCATCGCATAGCTCTCGGCGGCGCCGATGTAGTCGCCCAGCTTGCCTCCCTCGGAAGGCGGCGCATTCCCCCCGTGGTGTCGAGGTGGGCGGGGGTCCGGCGATGGCGCAGCGGCGTGTGAACTCGTCCCCACTGACCGATTGGGGACTTTTTCTGGACAGTCCATGAACCGCATCGCAGCGTAACCAATGAGGTGGAAGGCAGATAACTCACGGTAGTCCGGCCGATGTCCGTTGAGTCGGAACAGAGCTCCGCAAATTAATCCGTAGGTCGGGTTGCCGGCGCCCGCCGCATTCCCGCGGCCTTTTGGCTGCACGACGGGACGAGGGGGGGTCGGATGCCGCGGGTGGCACCATCGCCCGGGCGCCGCTGGTGGCGCGTCGTGGGCGCCGTGGCGCCAAGGGTAGGGCGCCGCTGGTGACACCGCTCGCCGAGAGTCCCGCGCTGGCCGCAGTGTCGGGTGGGAGAGGAGGGCAGCCGGGTGCCGCCGCGTCGCCGAGGATGACGCCGATGATGGCCGGTAAGGCCACTTGAACGCCATCTTCCTCCTCCGCCTAGAGGATGGCGTGGTCGGAGTCGCTCGACCGGGCCGCGCGGAGGGGGCGGCGCCGGCGCGCGGCGCCGGCGCCTCGTGCCGGGCGGCGGGCGGCAAGACCGACTCTCCTCCAGCCTTGGTCGCCGTGCTCGGGTAGTCCCGAGGTGATGAAGGCGCATCTATGCGCGCGCAGCGCCGCTCATCTCATCGGTGCCGGGCCGATCTTTGACGCAGCTTGTCGCCGAGAGCCGCCTTCGCCGCGAACTCCTCATCTCGAAGCCATGGGTGGTGGAATCGCCCCTCGTCTCCGGATACCACCGTCGATTTCGCCAGATTGGGCCGAATTGACACGTGTTCGTCGATCGCTGGAGCTCCCCGAGATGGCGTAGGGTGTCCGCGGCTTCGCGGCCCGGGCGGCAAAGATGGGCAACCGCTTGGAGAGGAGGAGCCGTGAGGAGGAGGGGCGGCCGCGCGGCGCAGCCGGCAAAGAGCGGGCGGCGGCGCTGGATCAAGGCGGCGCGAGGGCGGCACAAGTGTGGAGGTTGGAGCCGGGAATAGATGGATACTAATTTTTATTGCTTGCTTATCCCCTAGAGATTACATGCCTCTTGCTTATATAGCCCGCTAGTGGGACTTGTAATCTAAGCAATCTCTATAAGGTTTCCTTATACGATCGGAATACCTTTACAAGCAATATTTATTTATTTCCTAATAAGGGTCTTCCTTATAGATTGGAATATCCCCTTTTAGGGGCCTTTGGATCACAGGTGAAACACGGGAAGCATGGAATGAATCGCCTTATGGGATTGATGACGCCACTAGCCTTTTTGGTTTTGCAGAAACGCTCCGAGGAATGGATGGAGGATAGGAATTTGTCTCGTGCACGCATAGGGAAAGAAAATGAGGTTCGACTTGAAAGCACAGAAACCATCGGCGATCGCCGTACTGAATCGACCGCACCATCGCGTCGGCCGAGGCCCCCTTGCGGCGCATCGCAGAAACCGCTGGCCGCCGATGCAGGTCGCGCCACCCGCCAACCCGGTGGCGAAGGGGGGGAAGTAGCTGGAGCGGTCGAGGCGGCAGACGGGCGAGCTGGTCGACGGGGCGGGAGGCAGCCGCAATGACGGCGTCGAGGTGCTGCACGACAGCAGGCTCAACGCCGGCGGCGGTGGCGGTGCTTGGCGAGGATCGGGTGCGGGTGCTCGCTGGTGAAGAACGGCACGCGTGACTCAACGCAGTGAAGCGCTTATGCGTAGGACGCACGAGGCCGGAAGGTAGGCGGCTCTGTCGAAAGGTGAAACTAAAGTGGGCCGATGGCAGACGGCGCCGGGCTTGGAGGAGCAGCTCGCCTAGACGACCGGCAAACGGCGCCGCGGACACGATGGTCGCGGTCCGGGCGCGAGGGCGGAAGGAAGAGGAAGTGGCGGCGGTCCGCCTGGATGGGGAAATCGATGGGGGCGCATGTTGTTGCGGTTTTTTTTTTTTTTCTTTAAGGCGGACTGCCCTTCGCCTCAGGTGCACAGCTGGGAGCGGGGCCTTAGGGGTAGAAAAGATTCCCTCCGAATGAATTGCCTTCCTTTCCCTCGTATAATTCCTACGCTTTTCCTTTCATATTCCTAAGAGCCAAAGAGGGCCTTACACACCAAAAATTTCTAAGATAATCCTAACTCGGAGACGGCGTAGTCGGACTCGCATGAAGAGAGGAGATGGCGGCGCAAGGGGCGCCCCCCCAGCGCCTACAAGGCCAGCGCCTCCCCTCTCGCCGGCCGGCCGTCGTCGTGCCCAATTAGCCCTCCCCCGAGCTGGCCCAATTCGGTCATGACATGTATGTTTACTCTACTCATGTGAAGTCTAACAAAATTGAATCATCTATTTTATGATTTACTATGATTTTTCAAAGATTCAACCGAAATAAATAAAAGAAAATACGAAACCGCCCTTCACTTTAGCAAAACCGCCTTCAAATCCGCTTAAATGGATGGTTTGAAAAGTTGAGGTAGGTGATTTGGCTGATTTTGAAGTTGAGGAAAGAAAAGTGTTTTTTTTTTTTCATTTTAAAATGTAAACTGTAATGAAACCATATACAAAATTATCTTTTTTCCCTTTTCTGATGTTGACAATGAACTGATGAGAATCTGAAATAATTCAAACTTTGATGGGTGGAAAGAATTGTCCGCGATGGCGCAATAATGCAATATACTCATGGTGTGGATCCTGGATCCATATTCACTGCGGTGAGTGACGCCGCACCCATAAAAAAATATTATAAATCCATGCACAACCACAAGTAAAACACATCCTCTCGAATTTGTTCCTGAATCCGCCACACATATACTCCCGAGAAGTCAAACACTTCAACTTAATTTGACTAATTATAGAAAAAAATATTAATATTAATAATCTTATATAGATCGCTGAATATTATTTGAACGTACAAATATTGTTAATATTTTTTCTATAAATAACTTGAAAGTTTGACCGGACACGAATACCATGTTAAGGAACACTTATGGAGTACTCCTACGCACGTACAAATACAGTAGCACTGTACGACAGTAGTTATGTAGCTGAATTCAATGCTGCGCATGCATGTGTAGTGTACCATATCATCTAGAGCTCTCCCAGCCTCTTGGCGCACTCGACGCTGCAGTCCAGCGTCTCCTCCACTCCGTACTTGAACTTGAAACCCAAGTCCTGCAGCTTGCTGGTGTTGGGCAGAATCCTGACCCCTTCCCCGGTCACCCTACATCACAAGATCACCGGTCACCACCACACAAGGTCAAGCAGCTAGCAATCATCATAAAAAATTCACCAGAGCTACTAGCTAATAACAAACATGCCATTGTTGTCACAACGTACTCTGTCAGTTTTATCTTGTGGTCGGGGTGCTTGGCGGCGAAATGGTCGACGATGTCCCTCATATTGGGGTACCCGGCGGCGCAGAGGAAGCGGCCGGTTATGGACGACTGCTCCATGCAGAAGACGTGCGCCTCGCAGACATCCTCTATATGCGCCAGCGGCACGGAGCCCAGCAGCGACTGCAGGAATAGGAGGAGTTGTGGTAGATCGCCTGCCCCTGTCAGCGGCGCCACGATCACGGGGATGCTGCTCCACAAGTACGTCTGGATGGTGTCGCCGCCGACGAGCGCGCACGCCAGGGTGACCACCTCCAGTGGCCGGGTCTTCTTGGAGGACTCCTCGTTGTGGTTGTAGCTCAGCAGCTCCTTCTCCGACAGCGACTTGGACCACACGTAGTCCTGCGTGCGTGTGCGTGTTTCAGGTCAGTGTCAGTTCATCCATATGCTATCAGCTAGCGTTGCTGTACGTACGTCGAGGGCAGCGTTGGTGAATTCGTAGGAGAGGTTGAGCGGCGTCCAGGTGGACTCGTCGATGAAGTCCTTGTACCCGCTGCCGTCCTCCTTGAGCGGCGACGCGGCCGTGACCGAGGCCGTGTTGATGACGCGCTTCACCGTGCCGGACCGCTCGCACTGCCGGAGGATGATGCGCACCGCGTCCACCGCCGCCTCCGTCGTGTTCTTGTACTGCGGAAAAACCATTAGTCTGATTTTATTCGTCCCAGAAGCAGGCCATATCTGGCCGGCCAGACTTGCCCAGCCACGCTGGCTGGCGGGCAACCAGGTCCACACCCTGCTGGCCACACCTCTCCATGGAAAAACAATCGACGAACAGCACAAACTGGCTAGTGTTGAGTGTTGTGGCTAAAAATGTGTGGCTTACTATCTCTGGTATTCTTGATGTACAATATGGGTGATTCCTATGAATCTGTAGCTAAGCTATGGATTTCTAATAAGAAACATGTGGTTACAAATATGGTCGCTTCAGCAGTTATGTGGTCTTTATGCAAAAATTCGAAATGAATGTTGCTTTCAGGGTCTTGTGTGGTCAGGATTCAAGATGGTGAGAATTGTGAGAATGCTCAAGAGTTAGACCCCGCTGCTCAAAGAGAAAGAGAAGGATCGGCTAGAAAAACCGCGTTGGTGTAGTGGTCCACCCTGCCGGCCAGAGCTCTCCATGTTAAAACAATAGATGAACACAAACTAGCTAGTGTAAGCTGAAGGTTCATGCATGGAATCTACAACGATCTATCGAGGCGGTGTAAATAATTGGGGGGAATCGGCGTCGAAACTGCCAACTCAACATAGTCTATTCCGAAATGGAAATGGCCAACAACCCACTCGCGCGCTGAGATCCGCCGTCCACGCAGGTCTCGGCTCTCGGTCCCTCGGCCTCGGAGGGAAAATGAATAATGGATTTAATTATCACCGTCCATGTTTGTAGCATCGATCGTCGTTTCAGCCTGCAGCCGCAGAGAGAGCTGCGGAGCGCACGTACGGCAACGAGATCAGAAGCCCAAGGCCGGCGGCGAGGCGCGCACAGAGTGATCGTTGACGCTAGCTAGCTAGCTGCCTGGCCCGGCGGCGGCGGTAGGAGGGGATCGTCTCGTGTGTATATATACCTTGGTGCTGGTGATGTCGTGCACCAAGGGCGTGGCGACGAGGAAGACGAAGTGGCAGCCGGCGATGGCGGGCTCGAAGGTGTCAGCGTTGTACATGTCCGCCTCGAACAGCCGCAGCCGCTCCGACGCGCCGGGGAGCGCCCGGAGCAGCCCCGTCTTCGTCTTGTCCGCTGCACGTCGGCGACGCCCATGAGTACACAATATGGACGATCGAGAGGGTTGGGACTTGGGAGGTGCGTGGATAGATAGGATAGGATACCGAGGCTCCGTAGCATGGCGTGGACGACATAGCCTCTGGCGAGAAGCTTCCTGACGAGCCAGCTCCCGAGGTAGCCGCTGCCGCCGGTGACGCACACCAACGTGTCCGCCGTGACGCCGCCCATCCTTGCTCCCGCTTGCTCTTACCTAGCTAGCTCTTCCTTCTTCTCTGGAAACCAAGACTCGATCTCGCACTGTGTGTGACTGTGCAGGTGCCGTAGCGGCTCGGCCGCATTTATACAAAAACACGAAGCCGTTAGAGCCAATAGGAACCGAGGACAAGTTTGTCTGATCGAGGAGCACCCTTTCTAAAAAAAAAAAAGTTTGTCTGATGACCAAGATCTAGGTGCACGTACGCCCCAGCCGGCAGACGGTCGCTAGCTTTCTCGATATAGAAAACTACGCCTCCGTCCTAAAATAAAACGACGCTATGGAAAACGTCTGCGGTTAAAAACTTTCTCAACTTTGACTAAGTTTATAGAAAATACATGCAACATTTAAATTTTTGAGAAATAAATTTGTTAAAAAACTAGACTTAAAATCTTTCCGATGATACTAATTACTTAACATAAATGTTCAAATATTTATATATTTTAATATATAATTTTTCGGCATTTTGAAAATGCCGATTTCTCGGAAAGCGAGAAGGTCTTTTTATTTTGGGACGAGGGAGTAGCACAAAATTGGAAATAAATTAGGGACGATTGCGATGGACTTGGTCAATTTAGAATCTTCTATTCTAGCAATGTCCCCTATTGTAGCAAACTACGTACCACGTTTTAGAGGCGCCGAGAGAGCCTCTTTTGTACCAAAAAAAAAATTTGTACGTCGTGGAAAGAAAACTGGCGAGAGTCCAACAATATGCGACAGTCGTCGTTTAAATGGGGGAAACCGTGATTTGGTCATTTCTCATTTGAAGAAAGCGCCGGTACGGTGGCCGGCCGCGCGCCCGCCGACGGCAGCGAATCCGAGACCGGAGTGCGTCGTACGTACGTGCTAAGGTCGGTCAAACGCGTGCCAGCGCGAGCCAAGGTCAGGAGCGCTCGTCCGCACGTACGATAAACATAGATGTCATCGAGACATGGAGGCATCTTCTCCTTGGTAGCAAACAATATGAAACTTTTGCCGGTCCAGGAGGAGGCAAACTGGCTCTCACACGAGCAAGAAAATTTGCCAGCATATAAATCAAAGGGAATGTTTGGAATATTTGCCAAATAATGCTTGCTAGCGTATACTTTGTCGCTAATGTGGCATCGGTCTCCCCTCTCAGCCAGGTGTTTTTGCTGCTGACAGTGTGCTCCTTGCCGCTTAAGCTGGTCGTCGTAATGGCGGATGCTTTGCCGCTGGGTTGCACGGATACTTGGTCGTTGTGGTCCTTTCTCTAGTGGATGCTTATTGTCGCTGTTGTTGTATCGGTTCCTTTGGTGATTGCTTTGCCGTCAAGGAAGAGTGGTCTTCATGCGAGCGATACTTTGTCACCCGTGCTTTTAGAAACTCACTTCGTTGCTATTGCGGTTGCAATACACCGTTGACTTCCAATGTGTTGTTGTCTTCATGTATGAGGCCCAGTCGGTTGTGTTTTGAGGTGGAGGCCAGGTCTCCTCCTCTCCTCATGTTTTTGTGTGTTTTCTTGCCGTTTATTTGTGTTTGTGGGGATGGTGGTAATCCATGGAATACTTGTGCATCCTTTGTAACCTAAAAACCCGACTTCTACTTAATGAAATGCATTCCTTATTAGGATATGTGATAATGAAAAAAAAAAGCATAAAAATCAGATTTAGCTAGTTGTTTGGATATTGTAGTTTTGCCTCGCAACCCAAGCCGCCTAAGAGAGAGACAAGTTGGCTCCCTAGGTTGGCAAGCACCTCATGGCTTGAGGCTTGAGCCATCTTGGCATGTTTGTGGGCTGCAACGACAAGTTCCACGACGCCTTCGAGGAGCCGCTATCCTCCTCCAAGAGGGCCACCGTGAAGGCCGCCATGTGTGAACTGTACCCGATGTGGGCTGAGCCCCGACTAGCGTGGTGCGTTGTTAGCTCTTTGGTCACACAACTAGTTTCTTAGTTAATCAAACCTGTGTGCGTTCCACCGCACCGCAAAGGCCTCTCGTTGTGTTCATCCCATCACTAATGACAACTCATTGTCAAATGATGTAGGATGTGTTTGTCTTTATGTAGGTCTATTGACCACTCTATTCTTCTTAATGAAATACACGTGAAGTCGTGTTCTATAAAAAAAATCTTGGCATGGTGAGGCTGCCCTTGTTCCAACCAGACAACTACTTCTGTGGCAAGGTTCGGCGACTTTGCCCCCAACAACATCCTTAGGTTGCCTACATGGTTCTTCTTCTACGGCTCCACTTGACCCACTCGTCACCGCCGCTACGCGGTCAGTCCATCCGGGGTGCATGCGTCTTTGACGCCCACGCAAATACCCCTCGCCCGATAGAATCGTCATCCACCGCGCCTCAGCGGCCGGTGGTGTCTCCTTTTCCAGCCTCAAGCAACGTTCTTGATGTAACTTGGTCTTCCTTAGGGCCCTCTATATAATATTACGTTGTTATAAAAAAAAAGTTCCAAACACACCCAAGGTGTCCTCACCAACTAACCAAGCAAACTATCTACTGCAAATACTTGCTAGGCATGCAAGGGTATACAATACCGAGCAAAGGTACCGAACAGACCCATTGTGACGAGCTAGGTTTTTTCACGCTCCTGAGGGGTTCTTGAGCCTGTACTGGTAAAATAACATTAGACAAAAGGGAAGGTGGTTCATTATTACCGTGAGAAGCTAGTATACAAAATAAAAGAGACTTGTCCCGATGCAATTCTATTGACAGGTGACGGTGAGCGTCAAAAAGGAGGATTACTCTAGCTAGCCTAGCGCTAACAAGATCACAATCGTGAAGAGATAACCCTAATAAACTTAGGTAGATAAGTAGTGCCCGGCTAGCCCAACTGTGCACGCAGGCGGCGCATGCATGCCGGCCGTATCCTGGCGCGGTAGAGTCGTGCGCACAATGCAGAATGTGACATGATGATGTAAAGTCAGCAAGTGAGGGAGACGTTTTGCATTTCTAACGAGATTCGGGTGCGATCAATCGATCGATCTGCAGATTCAGTTGGCAGTGACGGGGTTTTACTTTGGACGTGCGAACTGCGCCATGTATGTTTTTTTTTGTCACTTGTCAGTAAATAGATCATACTCCAGTACTTGGACTGGTGAAGCTAGCAACTAATAGCTAGGCGAGACGTGGTCGTACGTCTTGTTGACGAGCGGGCCTGCAGGACCCAATCTGCATGTTGCTATTAGCCGCCGGTGACGACCCACGATCTGCACTGCAGCGAGTGCGACATCCTCACATCACCGGCCGTCGAGTCCACCAATCTCCTTCCAGTCTGATGGACAGTCCCCATCCAGCCGATCCTCCGGCAGCACCCAGCAGAGCAGATCGATCCATCATCCACAGACTATGTTTGGTTCCGATCCAGCTCCTAAAATCCATCATCCATATACTAATGATAACTTTTTGCTACTGATGACTGCAACATTGTCGATCCAAACCAACGGTGGACGACGTTCTGGTGTTTCCGACGAGATTCGGAGATTTGCTAGGCTACCATCATCCATATACTATTTATTAGTACTAATAATGATAACTTTTTGGCTACTGATTGCAACACTGTCGATCCAAAACCATCGGTGCATGAGGGATTTCATCATCCATATTATACTATCTCACCTTGCGTGGTTAAGTACAGAATTAATGTTGCGGGCCGCGCGTACTGAATGGTGCCTATCAATAGCAAATTAGCAAGTATGCCTGTCAATCTGTCTGTAGGTCAACACAGAACACCTCACGTGAAGACAAAAGATGGAAAGCCTCCGCCAGACGTACACGACATATTGTTTGGTTTATGAAATGATATGGCCAATCCTCTTTTTTTTGGTCTAGTCTGAAAATTATAACAAGTTGATCTAGCACTATCGTAATATAATTAAACATGAGAAATGTAATCATTTTCATTAAAATTATCGATGAGTTTATTATGATCCACTATGTCATTTAGAAGGAGCAGGTTAGCATCAAATCATTTGACTTTGCACACCTGCCAAAAAAAAAAAAAAAAAAGCACCAACGACAAGGCAAGCTGAGACGACGACGCGGTATCTATAACCCCTACAAAGACAAGGCCCACTAGGGGAGTTCTCTCGCGCGTGGTGAAGCCACGTCATCAGCGGGTCTCGCAGCTCAAGCCCAAAGCTACACAAAACAGCAATCGCCCACTAAGAAGCCTGAATTCATTCATCAGTTCCGTGTGTCATGCTCCACTTTTGATTCATAGTGGATAGCAGCTTTAAGGTGTTTCACAGCCGTCATCAATTAAGTATTGCGCGCAGATCAACACCCCCACCTTCGTATTCCCTCCGTCCTCCCGTCTGCCAAAAAAAAAGCACTGTAATTTCCCCACCACTCAACGCTGCATGCGCTGGTGTCCAATGGCCTCCAGCAGACCAACACTACTTACCTCTTCACGTACCCAACAAAATCCATTAATAGCATTAAGGTCTACTAACTCTTACCGGCGGCGGTTGAAATCCTTTGGAAACCATTAAAGGGTGTATTGTTCTAACCCAGAGAAAGAGAGAGTTTGGGTCTCTTTATTTTCCTCAAGGTCTATATAAACCGCTTGAATCACTGTGCGGCAACTCATCTCCACGCCATGCCGTCTCCACGAAGTAGCACTCGCTGTCACAGTTAGGCTTCCACAATGCTGCATCAGACCTGCTACGGCAAGGAAGCCTCCATCGATCTCCAACGCCATGGCGCCCAACCTGCATACTTTGCGGCCTATAGCTGCTCGCTCTGGCAGGCACATAGATGATGAGTCGAAAAGGAGCAGAATCCAGCAGAAAAAAAAAATGCTCCAAGGTGAAAAAGGTCGAAGCAATGGAGCCAACAAACTGACTTTTCCTTCTGCCCAGCACTGCAGGCTAGCTACAGATCATTAGAATTTCATGGGGCATGTAGAGAATTGTTCCGTATTTTTTATTCTATTCTACTACAAAACACCAGTTTATTATAATATTTATTAATATAATGTTGATAATGATGCATGTGGTCCACGGTTATCTCAAACTATTCATATAGGTGACAAACTTACAATCTTTTCCTTGCATATTGTACTTAGTGCTATTTGTTGAAAGGTTTATTTTCTCAATAATTTAAAACTCCGTTCCATATATAATCATAATTGTATTGTACCCAATATCCCGTAGTTAAATAATTTGATGTCGTGTCAAAAAAAAAATTGTTAAGCTTTTGCTATTTTTATATCATCCAGTAATAATCGTTAAAAAGTATAGAAAACATCCATTTGAACGCTGCGGAATCACCTAGTTATAGAAGTCATGGATGCACCGTTCGTTCTTACTAAAAGTCTTGTATATTATATATAGACCTGCTTTTCAAAAACAACTCTAGTTGTTTCCTTTTGAAAAGTGTGAGCTCGGATGGCAGTTGCTGAGCTGCTCAGCTTATCGTTTCTCATGGCAGTGTAGCAGAGCAGCCTGACCATTTCATTTCGTTCTAGTGCCTCGCGCGTATTTCTGATTAATTCTAGCAAATGAGACGCTTCTGGCTTCTGCCGTTTCGAGAAAAAGGAAAATCAGTACAATGCACAATAGACAGATAGCAACTGCAGGCAATCAATCCACTGCGTTTTGCAATGCACAGAGGAGAATCATTTTACATGGTATACACTAGTATACTCTACTAGCAAGGGCCGAAATCGTCTTTCTCCAATCCACCGCACTGCGTCTTGCAATGCAGTGCTACCGTAAGTACATACGTACAGACGTACAGTAAGTCCTAACTGACCAGCAACCTTGACTTAGAAAAACAGCAGCTGATACTGATAGACAAGAAGGGGCAGGGACAGGGACAGGGACACGCACTCCATCTTCTAGTGTCACTTCGTTCCAACTCCACAGGAAGGCCTTGGCACCAGCTCACCGTCCAATGGGCTGTTCACCGGTGCTGAGGCAGGCAGACAGGTAACCTTGTGGCGAACCATCGCCGAGTTCAGCTTCAGCCTTCATCGGCAGCTTGGCTGAGCATAGCGAGCGTATTATCCATCATCCGCGGGCAGTTAGGCACATTTCACTTTATACAGCCTAGCCTCGCGGATCTGTTCAGCGGTTCCTGTACCATTTTGTGTCATAAACATCGAATGATAAATCAGTACAACGTAATTCATGAATGGATGGATGAAGAGCAAAGCATCCAGCAGGATAGTCATGGTAGCTTACACAAGTACTGACGGTTCGGAAGGAGACTGATCTGACTTGTTTGACGTGTTTCTTGCAAGGAATTCAAGAACATGTTTTACCGCCTCCCTTGGCTTTTCAACATGAGGAATATGACCACACTGCCGGACCTGCCTCAGAATTGCATCTGGGAGTTCCTGATGCAATCTCTGCAGAGTCACGCAAGAATAGCGTGAGCATAATATCTGGTAGGGCACACAGTGATACTACTTTATGCTGTTATTATATATTTATATTGACACGACATTAGCTTTCCTCGCAGTTTAAATAGCAATAGCACTTGAAATTGGTACTCCGAGTGTTTTTAGTTTTAGTACCCCGCAAAGCATAACATCTCAACTTACATATGCTAGTTTGCTGCTTATTATTCCATCATCCTCTCCCCACATGATCAGGCATCTCTGTTTCACCTGTAAAGAAAAATAGGAGAATCATTAGTAATGTATCTGTTCTACTAAACCCATTTCAATTATTTTCATGCTTGACGCCTGACTTCGATCCATAAAGGTCGGAGCATCTGTGCCATTGTTATTCCAGTGACAGTAAATATATGGTGTACTCCCTCCGGATGGTATTAGAAGTCGTTTAGGACAGCGACACGGTCTCCAAAACACAACTTTGACCTCTTATTATTATAAAAATATTTATGGAGATGTGATATATGTATACTTTTATCAAAGTATTTTTTAAGACAAATCTACTCATATAATTTTTACATTTACAAACTCAACAACTTAAAAGTTATTGATGATTTATATTCCTGATGTTTGACTCAAACCTTGTCCAAAAACGACTTCTAATACCATCCCGTACTATAAAGCTATGATGCAGCACACAGCATCCCTTGTAATCTTGGCAAGAGTATGACGAAACAACAGTGCAACAATCTATTGGGGTTTACTAAGAAGATGAAATATTCAAGTTACTGCATTTTCGCACCCAGTTCGGTTAATGACAAGGAAGCAGTTTAAAGCCCTTATACAGAGAACAAAAATATCTTACAGATGTACACTTGCCCTTATCAGCTTTCTCAGAAGTTTAGTACAATGAGCAAAAGGTTAGACCCACGGAAGGGTAAAATCATAACCTTGGGAGGGAGACTAATCCTTACCAATACTTGTTTAAGAAGTATCCCAACTTATACGATGGGCTTCTACAGGTTAACAGATGGGTCACACAGTAAGATGGAAGGGCAAACCTTTCTGGCAAGGGGCTGAGGAAAAACAGGAAACGATGACAAGACCAAAAGACCAAGGAGGTCTAGGGATAATCGACACAAAAGTAATGAAACAGTGTTTACTAGTTAATCGGATTTGGAAAATTATGCAGGGCTCTGAGGACACATGCTATAAAATATGGCACGCTAAATATATGCCAGATGGAAACTTCTCGATTCTAAACACAAAGACACATCACAATTTTAGCAGGCGCTACATAAAGTTAAGCGCTTATTCAAAGGGGTGGCCACCTTCAAAGTGAATAATGGCTGCAAAACTTACTTCTGGCAGGATGTATGATTGGTACACCACTACAAATTAATCACAGTTTTGGTCAGCTAGTACTAGTCACTGATGATAGATGGACCATGAGGCCATTACATGTGCAGCTTGCAGGGAAGCAAGCCTAGAAATATCTAGCTCCTTAGATGGACTGTTTAGAATTGCAAATATGTATGTACTGGGCGGGTGGGGGAGCCCTTCGGCCATGGTGGCTGAATATTGGTCTAAAGATGAATAGTCTATCGATTTCAGAAGATCCCTAACTGGCAGTGAAATCCACGCGAGAACGTATCCTGTGCACACCACTCTTATATGCAATCATGCACACAAAGCGTCTGGACCATCGTTTTTCCATCCGAAGGCCAGCACAGCGAGGGGTGATATTTTGCGAATTACCGCCCTCCGGCCCTCATCTCCCAGGGAGTTTTTGCAATACCCCCCCCCCCCCCCCGAGCAGCAGGATTGGTGTGCACACGGGAGTCCCTGGATTCGCATGCCCTGTTCATTCGCCGGGAGCCACCTCGCCGGGAGGGAGGTGCCCCGCCGGACCTCGCCGGGCTCGTGGAGATGCCACGCCCCCTAGCCGGACCTCGCCGCCCAGCGGGACCTCGCCGGCCTCGTGGAGATGCCCCGGCGGCCACGCCGCCGGACCTCGCCACCCGCGGACCTCGCCGCCACCCAGCCGGACCTCGCCTCCCCGCGCCCCAACTGGACTTCGCCGCCCTCGCCCGCCCGCCGGCCTGAGAGACGGGATCTCCATTGGCTGCTCTCCACCAGGCGGTTCTCTAGGGCTGGCGTCGTCATCTCCACGACGACGATGGAAACTTCGCTTCGGCGACGATCGATCTCCTGGCGGCGGCGGTCGATCTCCTAGCGGCGGCGGTGGCGGGCGGCGGTTGATCTCCTAGCGGCAGCGGTCTATCGATCTCCTGGGAAGCCCGGTCTCGCGTGGATACCGATTCGCGAAGGTAGGAAGCCACGCAGGGGCTTATTCGCAAAATATCACCCCTCGCTGTGCTGGCCTTCAGATGGAAAAACAATGGTCCAGATCGCTTGTGTGCATGGTTGCATAGAAGAATGGTGTGCACAGGATACGTTCTCAATCCAGGCACGGAAACAATTAATGACCCAATTGGAAGATGATAGTGAGGATGATGTTTTCTGGGGACTTGAAAAATCAAAGTGCTTCTCAACCAGATCCTTGTACAAGGCCATTCGGAGGGAATTGTACAAATAAAAGCCTCAACATCATCTGGAAGAGCAAACTACCCATGAAGATTGAAGTATTCCTGTGCCAGCTTTTCAATAACAAGCTACAGGCAGCAACTGTTGCGAAGAAGAGGGCTGGAAAGGAAGTGAAAAGTGCTGTTTGCATGGCAAACCAGAGAACATTGACATTTTCATCGCCTGCCCTATAACAAGTCTTGCTTGGTGCATCCTGAGGGAGGGCCTTTAACTGAACCTCCCACCCGAATACCCGATCTCTAGATTGGACTTATGGGAAGTTGGATACATGCAGACTACATATCGCTCAAACATCTATGTTCCTGTTTGCAGGTCGCCTGGGCCATATGGACCAGATGCAACAAGATGAGGATCAAAAAAGGTGTTCCCAAGCAAACCTTCTGACATGGTATTTTCAACTTTATCATTCTCTGCAGAAGTGGTCTATCCTGATCAAACCAAAGGACAAGGAATTGACAAGATCATGGAAATCATCTACGGCTCGATGAACAGATTTAAACCCTCAAAGTTAGCCATTTCTTATATTAGTGAATTCTAATTGTAATAGGCTACAAGATTGCTTTGCCTTTTGGATGCTTTCTTGTATCCTGGTGCTCGCAGCCATACTTGGATACTCTTATCACCTCCTTAAAAGCAAAGCAAACTCCTTTCTAAAAAAAAAAACACAAAAAATATATCTGGGATAAAAGGAAGCAACCCTGAGAGTTAAAGGAAAAGCTAAATGATAATAACTAGCATCAAAGAAACTACAGAAGCCATCCTTCCTCATGCTATAGTGGTGTTCTTGGTTTTACTTATCAACATGCAGAGAAAATTTCATTTAGCATCAAGGTGTTATAATATATACCAACACCATCTCAAGACCATTTTGTCGTGTTGCAGTATTGTCAAAGACAACTGTCATTGTCGAGATTAGTGACTGATAGCTGTCACAATATCATCAGTGCACAGAGGGGTGTTAGAGTATGAGTAGTGTTGGCCCAAGAGGCTAGGCCCAAGAGGCCCATGTATGCACTATATTGCTACCCTTCTAGGGTTAGCCCTAATTGGAGAGAAATTATTTCCAACATGGTATCGTCGCTGGTTCGTTCCTCTCCTCTCCCCCCTTCATAAGCGCCGCCGCCGCCAGAACGGCCCGCGCGCCGTCCGCCGCCGCCGGAAAGACCATGGCCGGGCGAGCGACCTCCTCCCCCACTACTTCTCCCATTCCCCTCCTCTCCCGACCCACCAATCGTGGGCTCCGAGCCGCCCGGCGCGGGTGCGCATCAAGCGCAAGTCTCGGGCTACTTGCCGGCGCCTCCTCTCGTCGGCTGCCCGCACGCGGCGTGGGCTGGGGTCGCGCCGCCACCCCCCCACCGCGGCCTTCGCGGGTGGGGCAACCCCCCACGACTCTGCCCCTCCTCCCCGGGCTTCTGCCCCGGCGTGGCCATAACGTGGCCGCCGCCCCGAGGACACGGGCCGGGCGGAACCGGGGGGGAGGCGCGGATGCCACCTCCCCGCCTCCCAACCGTCGCCGGCAGCCTCCCCGCCCATGTCCCGGTGGCGGGTGGAGCCCGGCGTCTGCATCCGAGCCCGATCCGCCATTCCTCGGCGGTGCCTTCTCATGGTGCGGTAGAATGGGCGCAGCGCCAGTGCTGGGCGCGGCCGGGGGCGGCCGGAGCCCCGTCCTCCCCGCTCGGTGGCCCGGCAAAGGGCTCCTCCCGCAGCGCGCCTCTGTCTTCCATGGCGCGCGGTGCGGGTCGCGAGGGGCACGGCGGGGTCGAGACGGGTTTCCTCCCTGCGGTGGGCCGGGATGTCTCGCCCCGACGCGCCCTCGCTTCTACCCCCGCCTCCGTCGTTTCCTCTTAGCCCTCCTCCCTCGAGTCCGAGCGGGGGGTTGGGGCGTCGCCGCGTCTTGCCGCCGTCGCCGCCCCGCTGTGGACGCGGTCGGGTCACTCGGCGCCTCTGTGGACTCCACCTCCCGTCTCGCCCGGGCCTCTCGGTTGGGACCCGGCGGCCTCGGCATTTCCACCACCCGTGGTGGGTCGACCATGTGGGGCGCAAAGGCCTGGCGCGCGGCGTGGACGGCCCCGGCACGCCTCGCCGCCGCCCGCGCCATGCTCGGCGCTGTGCTCCTCCGGCGGCGTCTCGTGGGCGCCACCTCCCGGCGTCTCGCCCCGGCCCTCGGTGGGACCCAGCAGCCTTGGCCCGCTCTTTCCACACCATGGCCCCGACACCTCCTGTCGGGCCCGCCTGGATCGCCGACTCGGGAGCCACTTACCACACCACTTCCGACCCGAGTATACTCTCCTCCATTCACCCTCCTTCTTCTTCTCATCCTTCATCTATCATGGTTGCCAACGGCTCGTGTATTCGTCACGTCACGTGGGTGCCCCCCGGCGCTCATGGCTCCTTTCGTCTTCCCCGACGTTCTTGTTGCCCCCTCTATGGTTCACAACCTTATTTCTATTCGTCGTTTCACGGTACCGACAACTCTGTTCCGTCGAGTTTGACTCTTCTTCTTCTTACCGTGAAGGATTTGGCTACCCGGCGTCCTCTTCTCCGGGCCGCGATAGCTCTGGGGCCCCTTTACACCCTTCGTTTTCCTCCCTCCACCTCGCCTTCTTTTTTGTCAGCTGCTTTCGCCACCACACCTTCCTCCACTACTTGGCACCGTCGTCTCGGCCATCCTGGTCGTGATGCTCTGATGCAGCTCAGTCGGAGCTCCGACATTCGGTGTCCCTGGGCTCGATGAGCCCTTGTGTTATGCGTGCCCGGGTCAGGCCGTCATGTTCGTCTTCCTTTTCAGTCCTCTTCTTCCCATGCCTCTCGCGTGTTCGATCTTGTTCACTGCGATGTATGGACTTCTCCTGTCCTCAGCATTTCTGGCTACAAATACTATCTCGTGGTGGTCGATGATTTTTCTCATTACTCGTGGACTTTTCCCCTCCGTGCCAAGTCTGATGCTTTCCCCACTATTCACCACTTTTTCGCCTGGGTGTCTACTCAGTTCGGCCTCACCATCAAGGCCGTCCAGTGTGACAATGGCCGGGAGTTCGACAACTCCACCTCCCGAGCCTTCTTCCTCTCCCACGGTGTCCAGTTGCGCATGTCTTGTCCGTATACCTCCTCCCAGAACGGCAAGGCTGAGCGCATGATTCGCACCACCAACGACATCATGCGCACCCTTACGCTCAGCGTGCCTCCCCTCGCCGCTACGGGGTCGAGCCCGCACACCTCCACCTACCTCCTTATCGTCTTCCTTCCGCCGCGCCCGGCTCCCCCACGCCACACCATGCCCTCTTCGGCACCTCCTCCCTTCGAGCACCTCCGTGTCTTTGGGTGTGCGTGCTACCCCCAACACAGCGCCGCTTGCTCCCTCACAAGGCTGGCTCCCCGCTCGACCCCTGTGTGTCTTCCTCGGGTACTCTCCCGGACCACAAGGGTTACACGGTGCTATGACCTCACCTCTCGTCGGGTCCTCATCTCTCGCCATGTGGTGTTTGATGAGTCCGTCTTCCCTTCCCCCACCACCACCTCCCCGACTTCCACTCCCGGGACCTCGACCTCTTTGAGATGTGTCCGTCGACCCGTGGGCCCACCACCTTTACTATTTCTGCGTTGTCTCCGGCCTGGGTCCGGCTCGGCCCCACCCGGTCTCGCACCACTCGGCCCCCTGTGCGGGTCCGTGGCCTCACCCCTCCGGGCGGCCCCCGCCGCGGGCCGGACGCGCCGGTGTCGTTCCCGGATCGTGGCGCCCAACAAAGTGCCGTTGCACCTCGGGGGCGTTCAGCCACAGCCAATGCGTGTGTCTACCGGTCACGGCTCCGTTGGTCCCGCCACCTCCGCCACCACCGGGGTGGCCTCTCCTTCGCCCGGCCGCCTCGTGGTCACCACCGGGTGGTGCCTTCTTCACCGACGACACCGACACCACCACGGTGGCCTCCTCCTCCCGGCTACGCCCTCCCACCGCCGCGTCCACCGGCGGCCGTGTTCTTATCGCCCAGTGTACCACCCGCCGCTCCTTCACCGCGACCCGGCGTCATGTTCACACGATGGTGACGCGCACGCGGCGAGGGAACCCTCGGCCCCGGCCCTTGCGGCAATGCCCGGACTCCGCCGATCTCTCTCCCACCCTCTTCCGTCACGCGGCCTTGTCGGACCCTCACCGGCGCCGTGCAATGGAAGAGGAGTACGCGGCTCTCCTCGCCAACCGACTTGGGATGCTGGTGCCCCCCGCCGCCCGGCGCCAACATCGCCACCGGCAAGTGGTCGGACACACAAGCGGCGGGCGGATGGTTCCCCTAGAGCGGTACAAGGCTCGCTTGGGTTCTTCGCGGTTTCACTCGGCGCCCGGGTGGACTATGATGAGACCGGCCGGTGGTGAAGCCGCCACCGTCCGCCCGGTGCTCTCACCGGCTCTTGCTCGCTCGGCGGTGCATCACCGGATGTCAAGAACGCCTTCCCCGCACGGAGCCTTCTGAGACAGGTCTATTGCGGTCGGCCGGCGGGGTTCGTTGACTCTTCTCGTCCGACATGGTCCGCCGGCTCAACAAGTCTCTTTACGGCCTCAAAAGCGGCCCCGGGCGTGGCACTCTGGATTGCGGCCTTCTTGGTGTCACCGGGTTTTGTGGAGGCCAAGTCGATACATCCCCCGTTTATCTACCACCATGGAGCCGAGGCTGGCGTGGCTGCTCTATGTTGATGACATTGTCCTCACGGCTTCCGGTCCTTCACTCTTGCGCCGCATCATCGGCGCTCTTCGCCAGAGTTTCCCGTGAAGGATCCGGGTCTCGCTCCCACCACTTCCTCGGGGGTCCCTTTGTTGAGCCTCGTCACACACGGACTTCTTCTTCACCAAATGCGCAACACTCTTGATATCCCGGGCGCGCAAGGATGACGAGCAAGCCTTGCCCCACTCCGCTTGACACACGGGGCAAGGCTGCCGAGGCGGAGGGCGATCCGATGGCGAGACCCCCTCACAGACCGAGTCTCGGTGCACCCGGTACCTCACTTTCACCCGGGCGGACATCACCTACGCCGTGCGGCCAGATTTGTCTCCACATGCATGATCCCCGAGCCCCACCGGTTCGCTCTCAAGCGCCTTCTTCGCTACCTCCGAGGCACCGTTGACTACGGGTTGCTACTTCACCGGCCTCCTCGCACCGAGCCGGTCGTCTACACCGACGATCGGGCCGGGTGTCCGGACACTCGGCGCTCCACCTCCGGCTACGCCGTCTTCCCTAGCGGCAACTTGGTGTCCTGGTCGTCCGCCGTCGGCCGGTCGTCTCCCGCTCGATCTTTGAGGCGAGTACCGCTTTGTTGCTAACGGCGTGGCGGGCGTCTGGCTCCGGCAGCTCCTCGCCGAGCTCCACGGCCCTCTCTTCGAGGACCACGCCGGTCTCTCGCGACAACGTCGGCGCCGTCTACCTCTCCACCAACCCCGTGCAAAGACCGAGGACCAAGCATGTGGAGATCGACCGCACCGTGCGTGATCGGGTCACCATCGGCGAGGTTCGGGTCCTCCACGCCCCGACCACCTCTCGGTTCGCCGACATCTTCACTAAGGGTCTCCCATCCTCGACCTTCACCGAAATCCGCCCCGGCCTCAACATCACCAAAGTGGCTAGTTGCGTGCGTGGGGGCTCTCGTGTTGTACTTCTTTTCGTGTCCGGTCGCAAACTCCGCCGCGACGGTAGTTCGGGATCAAGGGGGATGTTAGAGTATGAGTAGTGTTGGCCCAAGAGACTAGGCCCAAGAGGCCCATGTATGCACTATATTGCTACCCTTCTAGGGTTAGCCCTAATTGAGAGAAATTATTTCCAACAAGGGGGGATGAACTAGGGGAAAAAAACAGAAACTTTGACATCCTTGAACAGTGAAAATTCATAAGCAGAGTTTTTAAAGAAAGAACCTGTTTTATTTGGTTTATGACATTATACCCTCCTCGAATCATAAAATCTACTGTAGCATCCTCCCACCAGGAAGTAGGCAATGCAGACGGCCAATCTGAAAATTTAGGGGAAACATGTCAAAACGCATGACTTCATATGCTCAAGATACAGACGAACAGGAAACTAAAATAGTTTGAATAGCCTGTTTGCCAAATCTATTATATTAGTTATCCATTACTTTTGCAATGTTGAAATTAGGATGTCAGACAAAGAAAAGGATAACCGGAGTGGCAGATAATAATTTTATTTTTAATATAATTTTATCACAAATCAGAAAAGTTTGGATTAATCATGTTTGCTCCCAAAAACAGAAACATGATTATTGTATAATTAGTCACAACAGAGACACTGTTACCGCCAGTTTCTGTAGCATTGGAGAAAGCAACTTTATTGGTAGAGAAAATGGACTTCTTGCTAATTTCAAAAGGTAGAGAAAACTACTAGAGCAACAACTAGAGCATGATTTTCTCTTCTTTTCATGTTCCTTTTAAAGCTCAAAGTGATCCATAGAGGCTTACTTGCACCCAATCAAAGAATTCATTTGGAGTTTTTTAAATGCCAATCTTGTTGCTAAAAAGCGAAGTGGAAGACTCTTCAATATAAACACCTGGGTAAGCAAAGAAAACGATCAGTTTACTCCATCAGTCCAGTCACCCAGCCAATATATCACACCCCAAGATTTCTTTGATCTAATTAGAGGTAACAGGTCAACATGAAACATTTCTCTTTAAGTAGCACAACCATCATTATTGAGAAAAAATTGCACAACCATAACCAATCAGAGATAATTACTAATCACCGAATGGAAAATACAGACATGACGACATAAAAAATAAAACATGTAAAATGAAATGGAAAATTAAATAAGCTTAGCATGGAACTCACCCCGGCATATGAAACAAATTTAGGCATTCTAGACATATCTTTTGGGCCTTCAGAGTATACACTTGCACCAATGAAGATCAATTTGGAGACCTGTGAAACCAGTTTAAATTAGCTAAAACTTGTAAGATCTGTCTTACTCTTGATTCTTGAATGATGAAGGCTTGTCGCATAGTAGTCAAAATCCACATCAAAAGAAGCACTACTGATATCTCAGTTTTATTTGTTGTACTACTCTGTAGTCTGCAGTAACGAAAATATATAGAACAAAACTATTTTAAGCATGTACCGCTTCCGGGTAGTTGACTGAAAAATCAATGGCAACAGCAGCACCAAGGCTTGGTCCGACTAACACCATAGGCCTTTTGATGTAGGATTTCCAGAACTACACATAAAAGTTGAGCTGTAAGGGTGCAATGACTGTAATAACTAAGAAAAAAAAAAACAGATCAGTGTAACCATTAGATAGTGGCGTCCGTTCACGACAAGAACTGGCTTAAAAGAAATATGATGGTACTTATATAGTACCTGGTAAAGATGCTCGCGTTTGGATGCAACATCACATGGTGGCCGTGTTCCTACGAATGAGACAATCAAATATATTACAAGGGGCGTTTCGCAAAAAGAAAAAAGATACTACAAGGGGCCTACAAAGTACGAAATTACAACCTTACCAGGTACAGTAACCAGACCAGATCACATGGTGTACAGGATGGGGCGTACCTAAATCAGAGAAGCCCCAACCAAGGATGTCCACAGCCCAAGCCTCCAATCCGGCCTCCTCAAGCAACGGGTAAGTGTATCTCCACTCTAGAACAGAACTGTAGACAATACTTTAAAATAGTCCACACTAGTCACATAGTAGCAGAACTAGTACAGCATTTCTATTTTAGGACATACTCTAAGACAATATATGATGAGCAGCACTGAAACCAGACCTTTCTAGTTGAACCATGAAATTTTGGTGTGGAATGGAACTTACCTGTCGAAGCCATGCAGCAGCACGACTGGATCAGCGTCCTGTTGCTGCTTGAGCGGCCTCACGCAGCTGCTCGGTATCGGTATCGGTATCGCGCTCCCCAAGAAACCGGTCTGAAGATGAAGATAGGATAAGTTCAGGTTTCACAGCCATTGCGCATCGAGCGTACGACAGCACAGTAAAATCGGGAGAAATTGGCTCGCCTGGACGGGGACGCGCGCTCGATTCGCTTGGCGAGGCGGATGGCGGCGCCGTCGCGGATGCGCTCCACCGCCTGGGGAAGGAAGGACGGGAACCCGGCCCCGCTGGTGCCTCTGGCAGTGGGGGTGGAGGCGGCGGTGGAAGCCGCGACCCTGAGGCGGGACCTGGGCGACGCGGCCAGCGGCGGTAGGGAGGAGGAGGTGAGGAGCAGCGGCATTTTGTCGGGTTCAGCGCCGCGCTTGCCCGCGCGCTGGACGACGGTGTGAGGCTTGGAGCTTGTGCTGTGTGTGCGCTGTGCGCCAAGTGCCATGTGTTCTCTGCTACACGAGTGTTATAGGACGCGAGCACGGTGGAGGCCGTGTGGGCAGTGGTGCCACACTTCCACGCGTTGGGCACATGTGATTTTTCAACAGGAAAGAGGCGAAAACAATGAGAGAGGGAGAGTTGAAATAAAAAAGAAGATTTTTTTTTTGAAAGAATCATGAGAGGGGTGAGCGCCCCACCTGAATATATATTCCATTGATTCCGGCTAAAACTGTTGTGGAATTTGCCCGTGGGGGGAGTACAAGAAGAGTTTACAGATACAACATGTCCCGAAGACGGAGATTACACAAAAAGAGGTGGCAGAGATTAGTTGGTCGCTTGTGGTTCATTGGTGGTTGAAATCCACTGCACCATCTTCTAAAAACCGGGGTGAAAAGTTTTAAGATAGGCTTTCATCAAGTGCTTTCACTTGGCATAGTTGGTCCCATCGAAATGAGGCAACTTTTCTGCAGGCACGTTGATGAAAGACTTCTTATCGCGATTAGTCAAATAAGAGAAATATTTAAAGGGTATGGCTGCAAATTTATGGTTGGTGTTGCTACTGCCCTCATCCTTCTTCTTATCCTTCTTCTTCTTGGGAATGTATGATACATCATCGTCCCCATCATCCGAGCTACTTGATAGCTCACTAGACAATGCATCTTCTTCCTCTTTGCTCTTGTTGCCCTCTTCGTGGCTCTAGCTTCTTGAATCACCCTTCTCTCTTCTTTTCGTTAAAAGCTTTTCGCAAGCTTCACACTTAGCTTCTTTTTCTAGCTTTTTGGTCTTTTTTTTTCACGCTCTTCTTTTTCTTGCATTCTTGGTCGCCTTCTTCTCTTTTCTTTTCTTTTCTAGCCACTATCCGGCTCCGGACGGCCGTGGGCACCCTTGAGAGTGGTGTCACTAGTGGTAGACAAATGAGAGCTTCGGCTTCTACTTGCCTTCATCCACAATCTCGGGGATGGCCGGGTGGCTTTGATACCACTTGTATGATCTCTGGACACCTAGAGGGGGTGAATAGAAATGACATGTTAAAACTCCCCAGTAAAAAACTCAACTCGAAAGCAGATGTAATATTGCAAACACGACATTTGCCCACTTCTGGTAAAGATTGCCGCTTCGATATATAATGAATCTGAACGAGAGCGAAGTCGAGCTGCGAAACTCTAACAGAGTACATTCTACCTATCCAAAGCAAATACAGATCACAGATAAGCAACAGAGAAGAACTGCAAGGCTAGCACAAGATATATGAACTCAAACCCCACAACAACAATAGATATGCAAGAAAGTAAATAGCACATGGTGACACAAAATTTATCATGTGGTTCGACGTCACCACCAATGCCGGGTCTACCTCCATGTTGTTGAGGAAGCCACACAAGGCTTGAGCTCACCACAAAGGCTAGTTTTTCCTCGCTCACAAGTCTAGGGACCAAATCCTAGAGATATGAGGTGATTTTTTTGATTTAAAACAAGATTACAAATCTCCCTAGGCTGCCACACAAGTTGGCAAGCTCAAGGTTGATGCCTAGCCGGCTAGGAGCAAACTCCAAGAGTAAAGAACCCTAGCACACCGGCCAAACGCGAACTAAATGCTCTTTCAAGATGGGAAACTTATAGATCCGGTCTTCAATCACAGTTTGCACTCTTTCCCCTCAAGTTTTGATGGTGGGATTCAAAATCTTACTTGGGGAGGAAGAGAGAAACAATGGAGGAGAGAGAGAGAGAGCTCTAGTCTGCTTCTTCACAAAATGAACGAGTGGGAAAGAAGCTGTGACCGTTGGAGGGGATAAGATAGGTGTTTATACCCCTCTACACAACGGTCAGAATCAAGCGCAGATACTACCACGCTGACGCGTAAGTGCTCGCCGCTCCAAAAAGAGAACTGGTGGCTGTTTTGGGTATCAGTGGTGATTAGGATGGTAGGATTTGAGCGTTTGATTTGAGAGTTGAACAGATGTGCTAGAATCCCTCTTTATAGTACGGTTTTCCTAAACTCAATATTCAAAATATAAATTGATTAAGCCTTAATAAGTTGAGGGTGTGTCCACTGTCAAATATGAATTCCTCCAACCTTGTACATCATCACCATTTCTCATATCCTGTGTGTCATCTTGATAAATCCCATTAGTTCCCTAATTCAGTTGTCATCAACGCCAAAACCCACATAGGACTTGATTGCACTTACACCTTCAACCGACGGTGAGACACACAAAGACAATCGGGCCCACATACCACCATTCACACGGAGAAAACCTTGGAGGGGAATGACACCTCACTATTTTTGGGTAAAGAGAGTTTCCTCATCATCAAAGTTAGAAATGTCACATTCACACATAAAAAAATGTTAAGTGTCACCCCTAACCGTGTGTTGCAAAATCCGAACTGACCCTATCAGAAACACGGCCTGAGTTGGTGGTAACTCAAACAACATTGAACGTTTTTTTCTTTAGTTGAGTTAGACGTCATTGAACGTAATCGAAGGGTGTTGGCTTACGTGTCCGCCCAATAAAATATTCATCGTGGGCCCAATTGAAGCTGTCGTAGCTTCTACGCAAGCTTGAAACCCTATGGGTTAGAAATACACATTTTCTCGGTAAAACCCTAACTAAATCCTACAACGCCCCGCTACTGCCCGACCACCAATTCACCGCCACTAATCCCTTCCACATGTTTCACTCTCCTCCATCCATCGCGATGATCGGATCGACTTGCGCGGGGCACCGGCGGAGGCTTTGCGCTTTCGTGGAGAAGGGTGTCGCCTTCACGTTTGTGCGGCTGTGGCGCCGGCTTTCACTCGTCAAGCTATGTCCTTGCCGAATGGATGCGACTCAAGCCGTGGCAAAGGAGGCGGGGATCACCGGCGGCGACTCGTCGGCGGTCGGGTACTGCGGGGCGAGACCTTCTCCAACGGCCCGGTCTCTCGCGCCTTGACACTTTTTGTATGCTCGCTAGGCTTCGGGAGCAAAAGGGTGGCGAGGGCCCGACTTTCTCCAACGGCCCGGGTATCTCCACGGGCATCGAGAATGGGGTTGGTCTTTGGTGGCGGGTCCCATGTCCACCTCGTTTTCGCCGTGATCTACCACATCAACCCCCTTGCTTCCCCGTTACATCCTACACCTCTAGATCAACATTCGCCACGGCGTCGCCTCTCCTCCCTTTGACCTCATCCCGGTCGGTAATCGCTTCCTTCCTCCTCCTTTCCCTTTCTCTCATGTCTCCCCGATTCGATTAATGTATTTATTTATGTTCTAGATCTATACTACTATCTTGTCTAGTGTTAAATACCCTTGTAGCCTGATTAACAGTAATCACTCAATGTTTATTATCTACATTTGATTTAGTGTGGTGTTGGATGTCCGACTAAATACTCATGTAGCTCGATTCACGTAATCGATCAATGTTTATGTTATAACATGATATTGTGGCTCTGGATCGGGCGCACCACCTAATCATGTGTATCGATGTTAAGAATTGATGATGTGCAACATGAGTCAAGAGAGACTAACAATGAAATTAGAGAAAAAGCTTTTTGGAGATTAAGTGTGAATTCATTTATGTGAAGACCGAGGCGAGACTAACCATGAAATAAAGTTGTTACATATGCTATGTGTTTTATAGTTTTGACTAAATTGCTCATATTCTTTGTTGGGTAAGCAATTCACGAATAGGTTTAGGAGAGAGAGAGAGAGAGAGCGGAGAGAAGAGGAACCGCGACTAGGGTTGCCGAGAAAGAGGGAGGGGAGAGCCCCCTTGCCCTCATACACTTGGTATTTATATAGGCAATTGGCAATTTGCAAGCGACCTCTCGGTGGGGGGAAAATTGATAAGTCACTACAGTGGCCCCTATTGGGCATCTTCTAGGGGGAGGGGGGCTTGGCCCATATGAATATGGGCTCCACCAACAGTAGTCCCTTAGCTACTAGGTTATGGCAAGTACTACATGACATAGTAGCTATTCTCATACAAGAAGAGGCACAATACAACTCAAAATCTGGTTGCAAGGACGCTCTTCGCAACCTACATGTGCTCGCCTTGCTAAAAACTCCATCCCCAAAACTCCGTGGGAAAACAAGGCACGGAGAAAAGAGAATGTGCATGACCCTAACCTATACATGTTCTAATTTTTTTAGGCTTTAGCTCCATGTGCTTTGATCTTTTGGATGTCTCCGTCTTTGTCCTTCGGCTCCTTCTGCTACTTCTATATCAAGGTTCATCGCTTCGCTCAACACTCAAGACTTCATCTTTAGGACCTCGATGCGTAGGTCTTCTTCTTTGAGGCCTCTGCCTCCTGGTATCTTCTTGATGCGTATTTGTGTCCAATGTCTTCTCAACGTGGAGGTTTTCGTCTTCTTCTTGGCGTGGAGATTTTTTGTCTCCGAGGCCCTCAAATCTTTGCTCACGAATGCCATGCAAAAAGACTTCGAGGCTATGGAGTGTCTTATCCTTCGATTGCACTCTCTAGCCCCTCTAGGTTTGGCGCTTCGTGACCGAATCCTCTGCCATGCTTGGTGTAGTCGACGCAGTCGTAGTAGTGGAAGTAGATGTTTCGGTATTGAATGAGTTATCGTAGTCCCTCGAGTTTGGCGACATAGGCAAGTCATCATAGTTGTCCTTCGAGGCTTGGAGCTGTGTGCCAGCTACCATGTGCTCTCTCGGGCCGCGGGTGTTATAGGGTGTGAGGATGGTGGAGGCCGCGTGGCATTGTGTGGTGCCACACTGCCACAAAGCTAGGCACATGTGATTTCCCCCCTTTTTTTTTGCGAAAAACATATGTGATTTTACAATATGAACGAGGAGGGCACGAGGTGAAAAAAAATGGAAGGGGAAACTAAGAACAAAAAAATAGGAAAATACCATGTGTTCTCAAAATGTCATAGCCTTGTACATAATTTTCTAAATCCATTTAATCAGTAAACATGCATTCACTACTTTTTTCTAGAAATTTAAACCGAATTTCATTACTTGGAGCAACGAAATTACAGAGCACGCATTCACTACTTTTGTGTTGATTATCTCTAGACCTCCTTGATCTTTTCATTATTATTAGGTCTTTCTATTATGGGATAATTGCTTGTTTGGCCCCGAAAAAATTTACTTCTTGCTTATATGGCCTTTTTTATTTAAGTTCTTTGTTGGCGCCGAAACAAAATTGTGTTACCTATTTGGCCTTCCGTTGGTTCTGTGAGCTGCTGCTGTTAGGGCTCCTGCTTCATCACATGCGAAAAGACAATTCTGCCCTTCTGCTTTCATTCACACCCGCACGCGGCCAGACTGCTCGGCCCCGACTCTATTCTCGCGTGTGGCGGACCATGGCCTCCGGCGTGCCGCCGCCGCCCCAGCTGGCGAGCAGGAGCCGGTCTCTCTGCAAATCCGCCGCACCCATCTCCTCCTCCTCGTGGCTCTCTTCTCCTCCCGCATCGTGGACCCAGCGCCGCCGGCGGATGCCCTGGTTTGGACCGCGCGAAGGCCGTCCCGGTGCCCACTCCCAACGGCGGCGTCATGGACCGCGCGAGGGTGCCGCAGCCGCGAACGACGAGGAGATGGAGAAGCACGAGCCGGTGCCATAGGGCATGGAGTCTTACCCGGCGGCGCCAGGTGCCCACGCTGAACTTCTCCGTGGCGCTGATGGCGTCGCGCTCCGCAGGTGGACGCGCATGCTAGAGTGCCTCGGCGCGCGCACCGCCCCTTCACGCGCCAGGAGAACTGCGTCGTCGAGACCTGCGCCGTCGCGTGCTACACCATCGCCTTCGGCAGACAGCTGCTCCGCTTAGCTCAGCGCTGGATGCATGCCGCTGTTTCCGTTGACTAATTCGCCCGTGCGCATGTGCATGTGCCTGGACAAGAAGACGTACGAGCCTGGGCCGCGTGAACCCGCGCCAGTTCATGGCTCTCGGCTCCGCGTGCAGGCGATTGTCGCAACGGCGGAGGCCGCGGCGGTGACGGTGACGCGGATCTTCATGTCGTTGCCCCAGTGTCCCTTGAGGCGCGAGAGGAAGTAGCATGTGCCGACGACGGTGAGAGCGGCACGACGTCATTGCCGATGCAGAAGGTGGAGATGGTGGCCATTGCATCCACCACGTCGCGTAGCTCCGGCGAGTAAACCGGCAAGTACTTGAACGATGCCAGGACGACAAAGTATTGATTCATATTTTCACCGATCAAATAACTCTGGTTTTTTTTTTCCTTTTTCTTAGCCAGGGGTAAAACAGACTTTTTATCTAGCACTTGACACTGTTAAGTGATCAGAAGTGACGGAAGACCAAATAAGAAAGAAAGTTTGGTTTTGAGGCCAAATAGGCAACTTTGAGAAAAAAAGAGGCCAAATAAGTAAGAACAAGTTTTTCGGGCCAAATAAGCAATTATCCCTTCTATTATTTCCCTTGCTTTTTCTCTGCAAATTGTTAGAAACAACAGTTTGCTTTTATTGGGTCCATCTTATTGCCTTCACATGGTATAGGTTGGGATAGTGCCTGCTTTTTTGCCTACACAAAATTGGTAATAATAATATTAATAATTGGAAACCGTTTTAAAGAGAAAGGACAAGCCTGACAGCGACGAGCGGAGGAGAAGCTCGGCGTAGTCAGTGGTGTGAAGGAGTGAGACACAGGGGACCGCATGGATGAGGAGCTCGGCAAAGGGTTATAAAAACCTATCCTCTTTTTGATATCTTGAGCCATCGATTCCTAGCAGTGAAAGGGACATTTTTTTTTTCTCTCTCTCTACGAGAAGCTGGTCACACAAGGGACATATATAGCATAACCTCTAAAAATGCGGTAAAGAAGTGACATGAATAGTAAGCCACTAGAGATTAGCAGATCTGATGTTAGTAATGGTTCCGCAATTTGTTTCGAGCAAGGGCAGAAGGGGGCGGCCTGCGTGTTGCTCGAGGAAATAGTGGCTCTAGCAGTCTAGCAGCAGACTTAAGTAAGATACAAGACGATTCAATTTTTTAATTTGCGAGAGGTTCAATTTTTTAATTTGCGAGAGGGTTAAAGAATTGAAATTTCTTGCAAAAGGGACTTGAAAAGTAATTTTATATATGAAGCTCACCAAAGAATTGAAGGCTACTAACAGGATCTAGTCTGGGCAGAAATTGCACGGCCACAAAGTGGAATAAATTTATAAGGAAGACGGGAGGCAGTTAAGCTAAGGAATTGGTTGATAATATGTTTTTGAGAAATGGTTGGTAGTACGCAGTAGTAATCGTTGGGTTGGGTGTAGTACGAAGCCTTATTGACAAAGGAGCCCTCCGCTAGCGCTGATGTAGGCGAGCAGCCACATGGATCCCCTAGACACAAGTCGTCGTCAAGTAGAAAGAAAACGATGTACCACCGTCAGTAGCGACAATACGTTTGCGCGCGCATTATGAATTATGAGCACCGGCGAATGCCGTTTTTAGCTTGTAGTACTATGGGCTGCTCCCTCGTGACTAGCCCCGTCGTCCCGATGTGACTGACGCCGTCTGTCCACCTCGATCGATCGTGGACAATGTATATGAGAATTTTTACCGTGCTTGGGAGGAACTGCGGTTCCTCTAGTTAATCTATTTTTGACCTGTTCCTTCCCTTAATTACAATCAAAGGGTAGTTTAGTACTTCTAGTACGCGCGCCGCCACGAACATTCCGATAGAGCGAGCGCGGAGGGCGGCCGCCGTCGCCGACGAGGCAGCGGGTCGGGAGCCGGTGATGACCCGCCACCGCAGCGTGGGGCGCCCACGTGGCGCGGAGGATAGGCAAACGCGGCGAGACAGCGCGGTCCCCTCGGCGATGGCGGCGTGGCGGGCGACGGCGTCGAGCGCTTCGGAGACGGGACGCGCCGTGGCGGAGAAGACGCCTTGATGGAGATAAGGAGGAAGTCGCGCCACATCTCCGTCGCCGCCCTCCGTCGCGGGTTCCGAGTCTCACCGGCGCTGACGAAGGGCGAGCCCCAGCCGCCGCGCCATCGCGGCGCGTAGGCGAAGTCCGCCTCCGTCGGCGAAGGCGGCGACTGCGCCTCCGTTCTCGAGTTCAATCCACGAGCGAGGAGGAACATGGCTCTGGCCAGCGTGCGCCACGCTCATGTCCATCACGGCGGCGCCATACGGGGACGGCGTAGCCGACGGCGGTCGCCGGTCGTACACCGGTCGTGAAGGAACACTGTGCCCACCACCGCGGTCGAAGCTCAGCGCCGGTGGCGGTCGTCAACGCCGAGGCACATGAACGATCGACTGCGAGGGCCATGGATATCTCTCAATGATTCCTTGCATCGTCTCGGCGTGCGGCAACGACCTCACGGGACCCCACGAGCATGGTCATGGAGATGGTGATGGTGCTCGGGCTGAATAGCCCCACACCGACGTTGGTCATCGAAAGTTGAAGTAGAACCTGAAACAAACATTCATCGATCGAGGTTAAGATTCCCGAGCCCCATGCCGGCGCTCACGTTGGATCGGACGGGCATCCAGCAGCCATCACGCCCGCCCGCCCGTGGCCGTGAGCTGCGCTGTCGCTCCGCCGGCCGGGAGCGCGGGCACGGCAGCGAGGCCTCCGCCGACCGGGGGCGGCGGGAGGCGCGACCCTCACGCCACGCGATTCCGCCCGCCCGTCGGCCGGTGCGTGGATGGCGTCTCGTCGCGCGGGGAGAGAGACCAGAGGTGAAACGTTGAAACTACACGTAAAAGTACTAATATACCCTTTAAAATCAGTTCCGGTTCTCACGGTTCCGGAGCACAACTTGGTTCCTCCAAATCCGGTTCCTCCTATTTTTAGACCGTCGGATCAAAGCAAATGAATGGCTCACTTTATTTCCAAGTGTGGTAAAACACCTCTATATATATTATCACAAAAAATGCAATGTATATGATCAAAAAAAGACAATGTATTAAAAAAACACCCAGATGCGTCCGTGGATACATCGATCCACAGTTCGATAGTACGTGCAAGGTTGATGCATGCATGCGAAGGGCGAGTGTGACTGTCCTGTCGTCTCCAGCGGTACAGTCCCGCCGCCGATGGTCGATACTGTAGCGACTGTGTCCGACGACGGGGACGGGGACGGCGACGATCCATCATCCATTGATGATTGGTTGTCACTCAGTTCCGTGTGTTTTGAATGTTGTAATGGGTTGATTTCGCATGCTGCAGAGGTTGCCATATTATTAATTTTGAGATGTTCAGCAAAAAAATATTATGATGTAAATAAGATATATTTTCCCTATTTTTGCAACATGTGCTTTTAGTAAACAAACCAATTGATGACTAGTAACTTTGTTATATGCCATGGTTTTTTGGTTGGTCAAGAATCGAAAGCCAACCAAGGGCCCTTAGTTCATACACAACAACTCAATTCAATACATGTGGATTGAGGTAAAAATACATGGATATCCAAACAAGCCCCACGGGATTCACCATCCTCACTTAAGCGTATGAGTCCTCACAAATTCAAAATAAATTAACAGTAAGCACCTTAGAAAATCCAACAACCTATTCACTAAAAAGATACTCCCAAATGAATAACCCATTTGGGAGTATCAAATTATCAATAGACCTTTATATCATCATGTGCCTTTACACTGTATCAATATGAAAATGATAAATTGATACATGATTGCTACGAGAAATAGCTTCGATCGACGAGAATGTAGGACCCCGACGGTAGAGTTTCTCCTATTCCATTCTCCCTAGGGACTAATAAGGGTCTTTTGGCATGACTCCGAAATGCTCAGGCTCTCACCTACCAAATCACTATAGCACAAAGCCAAAACTCTCTCTCCCTCCCTCCCCTCACAAACAAAGGTGAAGCGGGTGAAGCCCAAAAATCTTAGCTTCACCGGCTTCTACATCATCCGAGAAAGTGGGAGGGAGGAGAGAAAGTTTTGTTGTGTGCTACATTATTTTTGCAAGTGCTACAATGATTCAGCAGGTGGGAGCTAGAGCAGCTCGAACCGCGTGCCAAAGAGGCCCTAACTTCTTCCATCTTGCCATCCACGTCCCTAATAAAGTAATATATCCGATGAAGGATCGACGCTCATATAGGTGGAAGTTAGATATCTATAGATCCAACGGATACCCTATTTTTTTTTAAAAAAAAAAACTAGAAATTCATTTTTCCTTTCAAAATTTGAATTCTAGTCCATCAAAGTCCAACCTCTTCTCTGCCTTCCACCTCTACCCATCGCCATCTCTCTTGCCTGTACTTATTTCGTCCAAGAGCTCGAGCGCTTCGATTGGAGAACAGTGGAAGGTACTGTTCCAAAACGTGGGACGAACGGGGCGGGGACCGGACGTTGGGACCTTGAGACGGTCACAAACTCTGTCCGTCCGTGTTTGCTTTGTCGCGAGAGAGAGTGCAGCGTGTGGTACTGTGCGCGCCATAGTCCGTATTCTTTGGACAACTGTCAACGATGGAAGCAGATGTTTCGTCATTGCGTGTCCACGCGTCGAGAAGATGACGTTCACAAATTAGGAATCTTTTTTAAAATGAATTTCTGTACACGAACTGAGCTTGTGGGACTACGAGGCTACAGAAATTCATTGAGTATTTATCTGAATTAATCTTTGACATTGACAAGACAAGTTAGCCTCGTCGATTGTCGATACGGTGCTCCCGGGCGAAGCGAGTGTGGCTGCCCTTTGCCGTCTCCTGGCGGCCGCCGCCGATACCGTAGCGGCTGCCGTGTCCAGATTCCGTAGACGGCGAGGCGAGACGCAGCAGGAGCATGCCAAGCATCCGTTTAGTCCACTGCAGGAGGTGTTGTGCTAGAGCTTAAGGGAGTGGTTTGGTTACCTGTCCCCAAACTAACCCCGCCAACCAGGGCTAAAAACGGTGTTTGGTTGCACGTGGCTGGCCTTTAGCCAGCCTCAATAGGCCACCGTGCGCCTGTTAGTCGGCTCCCGAACAAAACCTCCGTAATTTTTTGAGGCGCCGCTGCGCCCCGCCGCGCCGCTTTTCCCAGTGCTGGAACTTCCGTCACCGCTGCGTCTCCGATAGCCTCCGCTCTTTGTCCCTCCCCATCCCTCGCTCGTCTCCGCGCCTCCACCGACGGATTCGGCGTCCCCACGCCACCGCCTCCTCTACACGCGCCTCCTCCTCCTCAACCCGCGCCGTGGTGAGGAAGGAGCGAAAGTGGATCTTGCCGGTGAGGGAGGAGCTCACCGCTAGAGCATGATTTCCCAGCGTTGAAGCTCACCGGTTTGATTCGGCGGAGGGAGGCCGCGGCCGCGCTCACGGAGAGGTGTTGTGCAACGAAGACAAGTGCTTCCGCGTCCTCGGCGTCTTTGCTCGAGGGACGCCGCCGCCTCCTCGCCGGGTCCCCCTTGTGCCACGCGGAGGCAGCGGGCATGGCCGCCGGGCAAGCTCTCCGCCGGTCGGTCTCCACCCCTGCTCGGGAGTGCTCGTCCCTTTGTGTGCGGATCTCAGCCACCGCGCCCGGTGCCGCGAGCGCTGGCCACCGCCCCTGCGGTCGCGATCTCGCATCGCCCGTCCGGGCATCCGTGAGCCCATCGAGGCCACTGGTGGCAAGGTTCGAGGTGGTTGCTAGATGTGCCGAGGTGGTTGCCGGCGTCCACCACCTATTCGATGAATTGATTCTATGGAGGTAAACTCACCAAAGTTCAGACTTGATGATTCTATCGAAAGAATACACCGAACCAAACAAAAACTTAACTAAACCAGGCTCATGTTTGCAGAGAACCAAACACACGCTGCTTGGCTCCTTGGGGCCAGGCCTGTAGAGAACCAAACACAACGCTATTAAGAATCAGTATTTTGACAGATCTCCTTTGGGTAAAATGTTTAGAGAGATTAGAGCTAAAATGTTATACGATTTTAATATGTGTACTATCTCTCACCGCCCTCAGGCTTGTAATGTAATCGCTCATACATTAGCAGCTATGGGGTTAAATTGTAAAATGGTTCTTTGATATGGCAGTACCATTTGCCTGAGCCTGTAAACATGCTAATGTCCACCGATTTGTCTGGGCCAATGTATTAATGGAAAAATCTGTTTGTTTTGATTTCAAAAAATCTTTGATTTCTTTCGGGCCCGCCCAATGAGATATTCCGGGCCGCGGTCCAACTAAAACAGCCGTAACCCTAGGAGTCAGACCACTGCATCTTCTCGGGCTCTCACCGCCCGTCCTTCCACGCGTCTCATTCTCGGGCGTAGCCCTAACTAATCCTACGGCGTCGCCGCAGCCGCCGACCACCAATCCACCGCCGCCCTTCCATGCGTCTCAGCGCGATGATCGGACGGCAGAGGCTATGCACTTTTCCTGGAGAGAGGTGTTGCGATCGCGTATGTGCAGCCTCACCGCTTTCACTCGTCCAACTACGTGGTCCTGTCGAGTGGGGTGGTGGTGCCCACTTCCATCATCGCCGAGAAGATGGAGGCGGCTCAAGCCACGGCAAAGGAGGCAGGGATCACCAGCGGCAACTTCCGTGTGTGAGAAAAGCTTTTGGAGATGAAATGTGAATTCATTTCTATAAAGACTGAGACGAGACTAACCAACCATGAAATAAACTTGTTACATATATTATACATTTTAAATTTTGACTAAATTGGTCATATTCTGTTGTTGGGTAAGCAGTTCCTGAATATGTTTAGGAGAGGGACAGTGGAGAGAAAAGGGAACCGACGACTAGGGTTATCGAGAAAGAGGGAGAGGGGCTCTCCCCTTGCCCTCATGCACTTGGTATTTATATAGGCAATTGGCAATGTACAAGCGACCTCTCGGTGGAGGAAAATTGATAAGTCACTACAGTGGCCCATATTGGGCATCTTCTAGGGGGGCTTGGCCCATATGAATATAGGCTCTCCAACAGTAGTCCCTTAGCTACTAGGTTATGGCCAATACTACGTGACCTAGTAGCTATTCTCATACAATAAGAGGCACAATACAACTCAACATCTAGTTGCAAGGACTATTCTTCGCAACCTACATGTGTTCGCCTCGCCAAAAACTCCATCCCCAAAACTTCGTGGGAAACAAGGCATGGATAAAAGAGCACGTGCATGACCCTAACCTATAGATGTTCTAATTTTTTAGGCTTTAGCTCCAAGTGCCATGTTTCCGATGACTTCATCTTTGGCCTTCGGCTCCTTCTGCTACTTCTATATCAAGGTTCATCGGCTTCACTCAAGACTTCATCTTTAGGACCTCGATGCGTAGGTCTTCTTCTTTGAGGCCTCTGCCTCTGGTATCTTCTATACGCGTAGATATTTGTCTCCAATGTACTCTCGGCGTGGTGGTTTTAAATCTTCTTCTTGGCGTGGAGGTCTTTGTCTATAAGGCCTTCAAATCTTTGATCACGAATGCCATGCAAAAGACTTCATGCTCGGAGTGGCTTATCCTTCGGTGCACTCCCCTAGCCCCTCTTGGTTAGCGCTCACGATCGAATCCTCCGCAATGCTTGGTGTAGTCGACGTAGTCGTAGCAGTGGAAGTAGATGTTTTGGTGCTGAATGAGTTATCGTAGTCCCTCGAGTTGGCGACCGAGGCAAGTCATCATAGTTGTCCTTCGAGGTTTGGAGCTGTGTGCCAAGTTGCCATGTGCTCTCCGCTGCACGAGTGTTATAGGGCGCGAGGACGGTGGAGGCCGTGAGGCATCGTGATGCATCCGGCCCAGGTGGGGTTAGCCGAGGCCCAACAAATTAAGGTTGTCCGGACCCCAACAGTTCTTATACACACCCACTCGGGGAAAGGCCCATTCGCCCCAAAGACTAGTCCAATAGGGGAAGGGTTGCTCTCCCTTTTAAGGTGGCTTCCTCCTCCCAAGTTAAGCAAGGTGGGATTAATTCGAACGTGCACAGCTGCCACCTACACCGCAGTGCGCCAACCAAACCGGTGGTCCACGGCTGCCGCCTACGCTATTGCCGCGCTGGCCAAATCGTTCCCTAGGATGTCCTCATCATTCTCTCACTCCCTTAACAAGGGCCCAACTTTGATACCAAATGATGCATCCGGCCCGGTGGGGTTGGCCAAGCCCAACATTAAGGTTGCCTGCACCCCCAACAGTTCTTATACACACCCACTCGGGGAAAGGCTCATTCGCCCTAAAAGACTAGTCCAATAGGGGAAGGGTTGCTCTCCCTTTTAAGGTGGCTTCCTCCTCCCAAGTTAAGCAAAGTGTGATTAATTCGGATGTACAAAGCTGCCGCCTACACGGTTGTACGCCTAGCCAAACCGTGTCCACGGCCGCCGCCCACTGCCAGCAGGCGCTGGCCAAACCATGCTCCCGGCCACGACCACGACTTGCCGCCTACAGCTATTACTACGCCTGGCCAAATTGTGCACTAGGATGTCCTCATCACATCGTGTGGTGCCACACTGCCACCGGCTAGGCACATGTGATTTTTTTTCCCCTTTTTTTCTTGCAAAAACATATGTGATTTCTTTCAACACGAATGGGGAGGGCATGAGACGGAAAAATGGGAAGGGGAAACTGAAAATTAAGAAATAAATGGGAAAATACCATGTGTTCTCAGAATCTCATAGCCTTTAACTATTAAACACGCATTCACTACTTTTGTGTTGATTATCTCTAGACCTCCTTGGTCTTTTCATTATTATTAAGTCTTTTTTATTATTTCCCTTGCGTTTTTCTCGATGAATTGTTAGAAACAGTTTGCTCTTATTGAGTCCATCTTATTGTTCACATGGTATAGGTTGGTATACTGCCTGCTTATTTGCCTACAAAAATTGGTAATAATAATAATAATAAATAATTGGAAACCTACCTGTACCTGTTTTAAAGAGAAAGGACAAGCCTGACGGTAACGAGCGGAGGTAGAGCTCGGGAAAGTGTGTGTGTGTGTGTGTGTTTTTTTTTTTTTTTTTTTACAACTTTATATATTATATTAGGCCTGGGGTTACATGAAGGTCTTGTAGAAAAGACCAAGATACATCATAGTCCATTGACTAGATAAGCACAACAACAAAGACGAAGACTATGACGAGTTCGCCGGCGAGGGGCCGTAGGGGCGCCTAAGGCGCATACACCCGGATGAAAGGGACCGCGTAAAGCGACGGTTGAAGGTGGATCGACCGAGCCGATGAAGAAGAGCATTTTGGACGGCTCAAGGATAAGTAGAATGTCGCCGCCCAGAGGTAGCAAATGATACTCGAAGTGGAATCCCAATTATGGCGAAGTCGTGGAGTCATGGTCAGATGACACAGTGTCATGTTAAAGATTGATAATTCATGGTTTTGGTTAGTATTTGAATTGTTGTTAAAACTTACTAAACCCTTATATTTGACTTGCGAAATCTATGGTAGTTTTTGGCCACCTTTTTATTTACTAGTCTTTGGTACGATATATGTTTTTTTCCCTCAATTTTTTTTTTTTAAAAACTTGGTAGGATAGATAAATTTTGAATCTCAAGGAAGCAGAGACGAGCTCGACCGGGCCGATCGAGCCAACACAACTCAAATGAAAGACCGTCGCTACCCACTTCCAGGTGGGACCCACATCCGACTTCAAGTCCTCCGACTCCGAGTCGTCGACTCGTCGGAGAGGGCGCCTGAACTCCCGACTTCCCAGAATCGCAGTTTCCCAGTCGCCAGCTCGCCCCCTTTCGCGTCCTCCGCTCCGGTGCTTCGTCTCCGCGCCGCGCGATGGCGGCGCCGGCGCCGGCTTCGGCTTCGGCTCCCTCGATGGCCGCGCCTCGGGTGGGGCTGCTGTACGACGATCGGATGTGCGCGCACGCGACGCCCGACGGGGAGGAACACCCCGAGAACCCCGAGCGGCTGCGCTCCATCTGGCGCAAGCTCAACGCCGCGGGCGTCGCGTCCAGGTATGGCGCTAGAGGCCGTTCTCCCGATCCCTTGCTCTCGAGCTGAGAGCGTCGTGGTTTTGGTAGGGACGGGTGAGGCTTGCACGGCGCACCGGTGCCCTTGGTGTTCATTTTTCCGTTCGCATTGCCTGGAATGAAGTGAAAGCCTCCGCCGCTTGTGCGCCATGACTTTTACTTACTCTTCTCTCCCTCTGTTGTTGCTGTGGCCGGCCCATTTCGATCTAATAATTGGCCTAATGATTGCGTAAATTACCATGTGAGTGTTGGAGTTCACGACTTTCTCCCCTAGGTTTAGGTATCAAATGCGAAATGTCTAACATGTGAAAAAAAAAAGCACTCTGGTGCAAAGCAAAATAACTTTGTGAAACATTTGTTTCAAAAGACAATGCATCGATTCCCTTAAAAAGTCGCTCCGATTGTACACTTACAGATGTTATTTATGGCATCAAGATTCGAGATGTAGGTCTTGCTTTAACTCCGATGCTAGTAAACTAAATCTCAACTTTACAACTTCTGTTATGTTGATCTGGTTCACTATTTTGCTTAGCCAGTTAGGTAGTGGTTTTTCCCCTATATACTGAGGACGGTGGTGTGGTTCTGCAATGGTACTGTAACATAATTCTTTTTCAGGTGTGTAGCCCTTAAAGGCGAAGGAAGCTGAGGACAAGTATATAGCTTCTGTTCACAGCAAGAGCCATATAAAGCTGATGAAGGAGATTAGCTCAAAGAAATATGATGCCAGCAGGAACAAGATTGCTAGGAAATTCAATTCCATTTACTTCAACAAGGGTTCCTCGGAATCTGCTGTTCTTGCAGCTGGTTCTGTCATAGAGGTTATTTTACATCTTCTTACATACGCCCATTTCCTCGTTTTCTGTCACTATTATACCCAGCCTTGTTGGTAGGAAATAACAAAAAAATGGATTATTTGGCAATTAGGTAGCTGAGAAAGTCGCTGCAGGCGAGTTAAGTTCTGCTATTGCTCTAGTCAGACCTCCAGGCCACCATGCAGAACATGACGAGCCAATGGGATTTTGCCTCTTCAACAATGTGGCGGTTGCAGCTAATTATCTCTTAAACGAGAGGGTATGCACTAAAACTTCTCTTTCTCTGTCTCTCTGTGTTTGTGTATTTGGGGAAGGGGGAGGGAGGGGGTCATTTTAATGTTGGTACCTATAGTCATCACTTCCTACAAAGAATCAAGTGTTGTTCTTTGTTCTAACACAGCCAAATAACGTGTTTTGCTCGCTTTTGAACCTTGTTCTTTCTCTTGCAGCCTGATTTAGGTATCAAGAAAATACTGATTGTCGATTGGGATGTTCATCATGGAAATGGCACACAGAAAATGTTCTACAATGATCCTCGTGTATTGTTCTTCTCAGTTCACAGGTTTGACAAGGCACACTGATATTTCTTTGCTGGTTTTCTTTAGACTTCAGAGTAGCTTCAGTACCAATGTACCATTACAATATTTTGTTAGCAAAGTTATGGCAGTTTTTTTTCTCTTTTCTTTGGAGAGTTATTGATTATTGTTGTTGGAATGCCGATAATATCAATATCATGGTTTACTTTCCTAGGAAACACTGGAAACTTGCAGTTAACAGAATAATTTAAGACCTCAATGATTATCTGTATGGTATCAACAGATTTGTTTAGGTAGAGCACGCGGGTTGTATTTTGATGCCTTTTGATTATACGATGCAATCAAGTGTGATTTGGGCTCACATTCCACAAATTCAACTTGCTCATTACTCACCCTTTACAAATTACAACATGAAAATAATCAAATCATATTGTTGTATCACTCCAAGATTGGCTGAACAGCATGGTCCATGCGCGATCACCTCAGGGGTCCGTTTGACAATTTCTTTACCTAGCGTATTGTGCCATGGAACCTATTAACCAAACACCTACTGGCTACTGTGGTCATGAAGGTTGTTAGAAATTAGAATATACTAGTACTCTTGAATGTTTCAACCGTAGTGATAGGAACTGAGCCTATCACTTAGTTGGAGGGCGTGGCGTACATTCTCCTTACCACGGTTTATGTCCCTTTCCTCTCAAATTCGGTGCCTATTTTCTTCTTTATAAAAGTCACACACACACTTGAATCTGGAACACGAACATAGTTGCAATCAACACAATCACTTGAATCTTGGATCATAAACTGTTCAATTTAGTGTGTGCTTGTAGCCACCTTAATGAAGCCATATTAAAATATCTATAGTTCTAAAGATATAAACAAATGTTTATTGTTTTAATGTTCGTTTTGTAGATTTGATTATGGAAGCTTTTATCCTGCTGAAGGGGATGCTTCTCATTGTTTCATCGGGAAGAAGCTGGTAAAGGGTATAACATCAATGTTCCCTGGGAGCATGGGAAGTGTGGTGATGCTGATTATATTGCTGCATGGGACCATGTACTGCTTCCTGTCACTAAAGTTTTTTGATCCTGATATAATACTGGTATCGGCTGGATTTGATGCAGGTATGTAGTTATAAAGTTCTTTGAAACTCTTCTATTCCAGTACCTTAGCAACTTTTTACTTTAAAACATTATGTAAATCAAGGCAACATTGTGCTGGCAAGCGTTTTTAAATATTCCGTGGGCTATCTGAGGATTGTTCGGACTAGTGCAACTTGTCTACCTGATTATATTGTTGCATAATAAGTGAGGTTTCTGCTGATGAATTTGTAAAATATTGTGAAGCTTCGTTTCAGCATTGAACTGTGGATACACTATATTAGAATCTATACTTCTGGAGTTCTGGCGCATCATTGCGTTAGGCCATTGATCGATAATCTGCTGCTCACATCTCTCTTTTATCATAGGAGCATAGGAACAGTGCCTGCTCCCTCCTTCCTGTCAATAGGACAGCAGGATTTGGGAGTATGGTTATCATAATAACAAGTAGAGGGCAGCATGGCCCTTAGTTTTACTTCTGTAATTCTTTGCTTCTATATGAAGGCCTTGGCTAGACAGTTCAGCAGATCCAATTCATGTGTGTGTGTGTGTGTGTGTGTGTGAGAGAGAGAGAGAGAGAGAGAGAGATCTGATCTCCTCTTCTTCAACCTCCAGTCTGTGTGTGAGGACACCTGATGGACGAAGCCGGTGAATAACCATGTCTGTTCTTATCGCTCATTGGTTTTGAAATTCTATTCTGATATCTGTGTTCCATTCGATTGTTAGCATTGGGTGATCCTCTCGGTGGGTGCTGCATTACACCAAATGGATATGCACTGCTACTAACAAAGGTATGGAGTTGCAGAAAAACAGCTTTTAATCATATTTCAATTTTCACCATATCATGAACCTTCATGTCCCTAAAGCAGACATTAATGTTGCTTGAATTTTCAAAACACTTCAGATGAACTGGAATAGGTTAAATGGATCAAAGTCGAACATTGCATCTTTTATGCCTGTTAGAATTTTCATTTGATTTCGTTCATCTATTTAGTGTTTCCTCTATGCATCTTGACCCTTGGCAATATCATGCAAAGCCTATACAGAAGACCCTTTAAAAATCCCATTGCCTGACCTTCTCATCTGTATGCCAAATCCTGCAGTTGTTAGGATTTGCTCAAAGAAGGATAGTGATGGCCCTTGAAGGAGGTTACAACCTTAGGTCCATAGCAAATTCAGTTTGTGCTTGTGCAAAAGTTCTCTTGGGAGACAAATTCACATTCAACGCTCCAGAGATGCATCCATTTGAATCTACATGGAGAGTTATACAAGCGGTAATGGTCTGCATGCACTATCGCTGTCTAGTTCTTTTACTTTCTACGGATATCTATAGCTGCTTTGTCTTTTGAATTCCACATTGGCTAGGTACGCAATGAATTGAAGACATGCTGGCCTGTTCTGAGTAGCAAGCTGCCAGAAAATGTATCATTGAGGATTAGACCTTCACCAAGCGAGGTATATTTCCCCTTTCTCATTTGGCCTACGCTTGGATTAATGAGTTGTGCTTTGGTGTAAGAAATGTTTATCACTTAGACATGCTTTCAGATAACTTGACCCTATCTTCTCCATTTTTTTTTCTGGTGATACGTTGTCAAAATTGTTCCAGCTTTTACTTAATTATGAAATTGACCTTTCCAGTGCAGGGTTTAATACATTGTATTGTAGTTCAATTTATTTGAAATGTGATTTAACATGAACCATGTATAGAAGCTCAGTTTATAGACTACTGCATATTATCTTTTTTTTTCAGAGCATCTGATGAACTATTGAGAAAAGATACTGCCGTATCTGCAACTAAATGATCATGAATTCCCTGTTTAATGCTGACAATGTATGATTGTGAAATCCCTGTGTAATGCTGACAATATGGGTGAAACCCACATGCCATGTCATCAAAATATCTTTGTTTTTCCTTTGGATAAATGCTTCATGTCTATTGCTAGATCCTAACTTCTGAGATGCCACATCGTAGAAATCGGATGTGAGTAATCTAGCTCAAATCTGTTGATATTTTTGTCATTTTTTTATCATTTGTTTTGGCGCTGCACTGAGACTTACTGACGGTGACGGCTAAGACAAAATTTATATAGACATTAATCCAATAGTCAGGCTTGAATAACTGAATAATTTTCCTTTTGTATTTCCTTATGTTAATGAACAGCTCAACGCTTCCTCTGATTCCGAATCTGATAGTGAAGATGTTGCTGAGCTCCTTGCTAATGTTGCATCTGTCAATGTTATTGAAGTTGCTGGTGATGCTATAAGTGAACACCTGTCAAAGATGAAACTTGATGATGACAACCTTTCAGTGAAGACTACCTCAAGTTGCTCAGCAGCAGAACAGCATCTAGTTGATTCAGTAAAAGTACAAAACAATGCATCTATGGTGCTGACCAAAAGAATATCTGATTTATCTCTCGCTTGGCGATCAGATTTATCAAGAACTGATGTCTGGTATGCCAGTTTTGGTTCAAACATGTGGAGACCAAGATTTCTATGCTATGTTCTAGGAGGGAAGGTAAAGTTCAAGATTCAATGGCTTTTCATGGAGCATTGGTTCCTTTGTCAGTCTGGTCTGCTTGTTTGATGTCACAGCATTGGAGACCTTATGATTCTTTTGGGTTATATGCCAATACTTAAGGAATAAATTGGTTTCCATTGTTCCTGTCAATATATTCCTTGATGTTTTTATCTTATTATAAAAGCAGTATGCTTTAAGGGATAAATTTGCTATTCTGTGTCAGGCTGAGGGTATGAGTATAGCATGCTGCGGATCACGTGACACAAACTCACCAAAAGGAACCATGTGGAAGACTGTACCTCACAGGTTGCTTTTCGGTAGATCGTCTACCCCTTGTTGGGGTACTGGTGGTGTTGCTTTTCTCAACCCTGAGATAAACTACAATGAGAAGTCGTATGTCTGCATGTACAAAATAACGTATGTATGTTACATTGACACGTTATTGATCTTTCCATTCAGGGAGGGTGGCATGTTGTCATTCTGTTAGTACCTGACACCTCATCTAATTTGCATGTCTTCAACAGGTTGGAGCAGTTCAATGACATCTTGTTTCAGGAGAACCGCTTAGTGCTGGAGGATGGCGAAGATGGAAACGTTGTGTATCCTGACTCTCCTTTGATGGGTTCATCTGAAATAAAGCTTATATCTACAAACAAGGCTATTCATCTTGAACCTATTAAGGTTTGATTTGCTTGTCCCACTTCTACAATTGTACCCTTCCCTCTGTACAGAATTTCTATATACTCTTTATTGAGATTAATTGACACCATGCTAGTGTGCTGTTGAAAAACATCACTCCTAAACATTCGATAGGCTGACTGCCGTTCCAAGAGCTTATTGATAGATTACAAGTCGTTTTCCCATAGCGATATAGATCACTTTTACCTTGAGTGTTTCCTTTAAAATTTAATTTGATCCCTGTAGGAACTGTTAATATTGATATGTTTAGCAAGAAGCCAGAACCAGCCTCTTTGAGTATTCAAGTTCATCTAGTCTTAGAAATGCTTTTGTGACCAGGGCGCCAGGGCACCAAACTCTGTTGACATCGTAAGCACTGTTGAAATGAAGCCTGATTTTGTAAGCTAAAACAACAACAACAACAACATAGCCTTTTGTCCCAAGCTAGTTGGGGTAGGCTAGAGATGAAACCCATAGAAAACAAGTATAAAAGAAACACAAAAATAGGGCACAAGACAGAAGGTAGAGGGAAAAGAAACAAAGGGCACGGTTCAGGCACTATGTTTCATGTCATCAGTGGACTAATTTCAAACCCAGCCTTATCAGCGTAATTGTGACACCATGTTTAATTTTTGCTGTATTATTATCCATGTGGCATACTGAGTTTCAAAAGTTATTGAATACTATATCTAATGTCTGTTCATTGAATTTCTTGCAGGATAGCTGGTACTCCAATGTACTTCATCTTGGAAATGAGAGGGAACTTCCAATTCTAACTATGACGTGAGTTTCATTATATTCATCAAAGTCTTTTCCCTAAATAATTCTCGTTTCGAACGACAGTCAAAAATGTGTCTTCCTGCAATGCGATTCTTAACCAATTTTCCTCTTGTCTCTGCAGGTGCCCTGCATCAGATATTGAGAGGTTCAAATCTGGTGAGCTGCCTTTAGCACCTCCATCAGAGACATATGCGGCCACTCTGATAAGGGGACTAGTGGAAGGGAAGCAACTGGATGCAGATGGAGCCACCAACTACATCAATGCTGCTGCTGCAAAAGGCCTGTGAAGGCTGCTTCTGCGTGTGCTTTGTACAGCCAGTAGGTAGTAAGGACACACTATTTGCTAGCGTGAGGACACAGATTGAGTGAGGACCAGGTGTTGGACAAGCTTCATTCTCCTTCTCCGCGAATGGAGAACTTGGATCCAATTTGAATTGGCAGGATGATTCGAGCTTGCCCTAGCTTGATCATTGGTGATCTCCGCTGTTAGGTTGATTATGGAGAAACACTAGCTATGTCAGGGTGGAGCAACACTAGTTGCAGGTTGCAGCAGGTGCACTCACTGCACTGGTATCGTGCTTTGTTTGTCATACCGTAGTATTCCGTATTTGGATGGCATGCCGGTGATGTTATTTTTGTACTGTTACTGCCTTCTCTTAATCTGCTGCCTGGAGTTATTTTGCTGTGTTGCCGGCGGGCTCGAGAGGTCCTTTGCTGGAGCTCTCGCAACTGACTACTGGAGTGACGTGGATCGAGGTCTGTTGGTTGAGGGATGGGACAAACCCATTTTGATGTTTGGTTCGGAGTATCCCACATTTACTCCCGATCTTGGCGATTGAGATTGTCTGCAGTCCTTTCGGTAAAGGCACAGGTGACTTTAGGTGTGCCTGATGCCATCCATTCTCGATCCGACGGCTGCTGAACATCTCTGCTCTTCTAGTGTAAACTTGAACAGCCCAAACGACTTTGCAGCCCAGATGAGGCCCATTTATGGACAAGGAAGGAGCCTCGCTACTTGGGTTTTGGTGGGGCTGCCTCAAAAAAAAAAAAAAAAACTTGGGTTTGGTGGGGATGTTTTTGGGCGCCGCCACCAGACGCGTTTTGGCGCCGCCCGACGCGTTTTTTGGGCGCCGCCGCCGTCAGGTCGCACCCGCGACGGAGCTAGGTCACGCTCGTGCTGCAGCTAGCCGCCGTCAGGTTGCACTCGCGCTGCAGCTCGTTTGCGCTCGCGCCGTCAGCAGTGTCAGGCTGCTATGCATCGAGCTCCGTCCGTGCAAGCAACGCAATCTGTGTGATACAAATATCTGACGGGTAGAAGCTCCGTCCGTGCAAGCTCCGTCCGTGCAGCTCAATCCGTGCAAGCTCCGTCCGGCTGCAAAGTCGTTTGGGCTGTTCAAGTTTACACTAGAAGAGCAGAGATGTTCAGCAGCCGTCAGATCGAGAATGGATGGCATCAGACACACCTAAAGTCACCTGTGCCTTTACTGAAGGACTGCAGACAATCTCTGAGAATCTGTTCGGCTGCGCTTCTCTCGCTTATTTCGAACTTTGTTTGACTTATTTTCTCTCACACAATACTTATTAAATCGGTAGAACATTAAATCGGCCGAACAGATTCTCAATCGCTTGTTGGAGTACTCCGTACTCTATGTTGCTGGATGGGCTTCACCTGTCAACCATCCACGTCACAACTGTCTTGGACTACTGTAGTGACGGCTGCGGCGTATGGGGTTGAACTCAAAATGGCAGCGGGCAAGGATTATCCGCGTGCCGCGGGTACCAAACCGGCGGCGCGGATATGGTCTTTTTTTTGTGCCGCGGGCACGGTGCGGATAGTAGGTTGTGCCCAAACGGGCATGCAACGGCGGGCAACAAAATACCTTACCGCAATCCGCAAACCCGCGACATGTGGGGTCATTATTAGGAAGTATATATTCGGGCTCTGGGTTTCCAATCCCCAATTCCCACCCCACCTCCACGGTCCTCACCCGAGACCCGGGCGGCCGGCGCCGCTCCCGATCCCACACGCGCGGCGCGCGGCGAGGGAGCAGATCGGCGTGCGGGGTCGGCGCTCGCGAGCGGCAGGCGGGGATCTTCCACGCCAGGTCGCCGTGGCCGACTCTCTGCTCCTCCCCCTCGCTCCCCCCCCACGACAGCGCCTCCTCACGCCCCATATGCCTCGCCGGCCGCCGGGCTTGGCTGATCTCTTCGCCCGAGGCCGCCGCTGGCCTGTGAGGGGGTCTTCCTCCACGGCCGCCGGCCGTGATCTACCTCGTCGGCGCCTCCTCCCGCCCATCCTCGCCCGGGCGGACGGGCTCACGATTGCACGACCCTCGGTCTTTGCTTTCGACCGGCGCCTCCTCTGCTCTACCTCGCCCGGTCTTTTCGAGTTCAAAGCAAGGTCCAGCGCTTCACTCATTCTTGTTGTCTCCGAGCAGATCTGGTGGTTTTTGTTGGTTGTCATCATGTTCAAGATATTTGCTTTTGTGATGTGCAGCTGCAATGGCGACCCCCGGTAGCTCCCAAGTGCAAAGCTCCCAAGCAACTGCTGCAATTGATGGAGTTCGGCGGGTATGCGGGCACGCGCCAGCGGAATGCGTTTTGCCGCGGGTAGCGGGTGCGGCAGAATTCCTTTGCCCGTGGCGGGTCACGGTGCGGGCACGGATATTGTCTCGCGGGCGCGGTTTGTGTGATTACTATCCGCGCGGATTTTGCCCGTTGCCATTTTGAGGTTGAACCAAGGCTCCTCCTCCTCTTTATCTTGTCGCCAAAGATACTTGAGCCCTGATCTGTGTAAACTGTGCTGCAAAGGAAGAAGGGCGCTGCCAAGCAGGAGCGGCCATGGCTTCCAATGCTGAGCAGCGGCCACTACATATTCTCTTCTTCCCGTTTATTGCGCCTGGCCACCTCATACCGGTGGCGGCCATGGCCACCCTCTTTGCTTCCCGTGGCGTCAAGTGCACCATCCTCACCACTCCCGTCAACGCCGCCGTGATCCGGTCGGCCGTTGAGCAGGCCAACAACGCCTTCCACGGCACCGACGCCCTTGCGATCCACATCTCCACCGTCCCGTTCCTGACGTCGGGCTCCCGCCGGGCGTCGAGAGCGTCGTGGGTGTCTCCTCAGAGGCCGACCTTGACAAGTTGGTGGAAGGCGTCCAGCGGCTCCGCGAGCCCTTCGATCGGTTCCTGACCGAGGCCGAGGCCGAGCACCACCGCCCCGACGCCGTCGTGGTCGACAGCTTCTACACGTGGGGCGCGGACGCCGCCGCCGAGCACGGCGTCCCACGGCTGTCTTTCGCTTGGGAGCAGCCTGTTCGCCCGGGCCTGTCAGGACTCCTTGCTGCGCAACAACCCGTTCGCGGCGCTCGCTCCAGATGACGACGCCACCGCCGTGTCCCTGCCGGAGCTGCCGCACCGCGTCGCGCTGAGGCTTAGCCAGGTGATGGACCCAAGAAAGAGCCAGCTGGAGTGGGAGTCCTACCAGCTCGCGTACGCTGCGGACCGGAGGAGCTACGGCGAGGTGTTCAACAGCTTCGCCGAGCTGGAGCCGGACTACGTCGAGCACTACCGCACGACGCTCGGCCGCCGTGTGTGGCTCGTTGGCCCGGTCGCCCACGCCGACGCCAGTGAGGACGAGGACGACATGATCACGCCCAAGGCGAGCAGGTGCTTGCGGTGGCTCGACGAGAAGCCACCCGGCTCGGTTGTGTACCTCTCGTTCGGCACACTAGCCCATTTCTCGGCGGCGGAGCAGCGGGAGGTGGCGCGCGGCCTGCAGCTGTCCGGCAAGAATTTTCTGTGGGTCATGACTGGAGGCGGGGCGGACACCACGACGACGACGGAGGATGTCGCATCGGAATGGATGCCGGAAGGCTTCGCCGAGCTGCTGATCGATGCCGGAGCAGGAGCACGCGGCCTCATCTTCCGGGGCTGGGCTCCGCAGAGGCGTATCCTCAAGCACCCCGCTGTGGGTGGGTTCGTGACGCACTGCGGATGGAACTCGGTGCTGGAGGCCATCAGCGCCGGGGTGCCGCTGGTGACGTGGCCTCGGAACGCCGACCAGTTCTACAACGAGAAGCTCGTCGTCGAGGTGCTCAAGATCGGGGTCGGGGTCGGTGCCGGCGACTACGCCTCCAAGATTGACGTCCGCCGCGAGGTGATCGGCGGCGAGAAGATCGCGGAAGGCATTGACGGAGTGATGGGTGGGAACGGAGAGGCCGAGGCGAGAAGGAAGAAGGCTATGGAGCTCCGTGGGAAGGCTAGGAGCGCAACAGACAAGGGCGGCACTTCCTACGACGATGTCGGAAAGCTGATCCACGAGTTGATGGCATGCCGTAGATCTTCTCAAAATAGTCATTTACATGCGAATTAGCGAACATATTACTAGTGATCATATTACTGGTAAAAGTATGTCCATTAGATTTGTATTTAGAAACACTTTCTAGTGATCAAACTTTTATGTCTATAAATTATATATTATAAGAGAAATTATATGTTAAAATATGTTCCGAAGACCGCACAAGTCAAATCACGTCTTATATTTATGGACGGAGGGAGTAGTTTTATGAGCATTTTTTTAAAAGTAATGACGGGAACTCGCTTTCAATTAAGATAGGAAAGAGATTTTTGTATGTACGGGGAGTTTTAAGGTTTTGCCCCGGCCTAGCGGAGGTAAAAAGAAAGCGAAAAAGACACAAAATAGGCGTTACACGCTCCACTCGTGAGCCCTTCTCCTTTGCTCAATGTCCTCCTTGGTTCTTGGGGCACCTGCAAGGGCGTCTCAAACTCATTTGAAAAAATTCTTCTATTTCTCTCTTTCCATAAGTTCCACACAGTGTAGATAACCATTTCATTGAAGCGCTTTTCTGTCGTCTTTGGTTATCTTTGATTGTGCCTCCTCTCACCACGAAATGAAGTGCGTCGGGATCTTTATGAGCATTTTTTTTTTAATAAACAGTGGTTTCGCAGGGGTCGGTGTCACTTGCAAAAGAACCGTTCACTACATCTGACAAAGAACTGAAAGCAATTACCAGAGCATAGCGCGCGGTGGAGGAAAAAATGATTGTTGGCTTGAAACAATGGGGAAACAAAAAGATGAAAGCGACGCGAATGACATGGGAAAAGACAACTAGCGTTGTGGGTTTCCTAAAACATTGGAAGAGATTGATCAAGCCGAAAGAGGTGATGGTGATGGAGGATGTCATACTCAAACTGCAGGAGGGACTACGAGCTTGGTGATATGAGGAAGGGTGCCTGGGAGTACAAGCAATGTGGAAAGCCGCCAAGACGTTATTTTGTTTTCTGCTTGTTTCGTAGTTTTCTCTTGTATAAGCTCTATGCTTTGGATGTTTAGCTTAGATTTGTACTCGTTTTCATCAGGCAGCTGCTTATGCAGTGTGTTAGTGCGAATGTTTTCAGACGTTCTGTGATTTGTAAGCTGGCAACCCCAGCAAATACTCGTTGGTTAAGTTTTTTTTTTTTTTTTTTTTTTTTTTTGGGGCTCGTTGGTTAATCTTTCAATAAAGCTGGGAAGGTCCTCTGGTCTAAAACAAGGAGGAGATTCTCCTGCCATCATGGGCCTCACAGGGCCTAAGCTATTTGCTCCACCGTGGGCCGGTCACTAGCTTGTTGGGCTTGCCTCGGCCCAATTCCTACATCCCATTGCTGGATGGAAAAAGTCACATTCCCTCCCCCAACTATCGCGAAGTTTCACTTTTCCATCCCTCAACTCCGGACCGACAAACCGCCCCTCAACTTTTCAAACCATGTATTTTTTTTCTCCCTCGAGCGGTTTTTGAGGGCGGTTTTGCTACAGTAACCGCGGGTTTGGTACAGTAACTATGGTTTGCTACAGTACGAGCACCTTTGCCTTTTCTTTTTAAAAAAATTTTGGTTGAACCTTTGAAAAAACATAGTAAATCATAGAAAAATCATAAAATAAAAAAATTCAATTTTGTTGGACTCCACATGAGTAGATCTACACAGTGAATATATAATATGATATGCTTTAATACAAAGTTTTTGCTATGAAAGTTTTGTCTTTTTCTTTTTTCATTTATTTGGCTGAATCTTTGAAAAATCATAGAAAATCATAAAAAAATCATAAAATAGAAAATCCAATTTTGTTAGACTCCACATGAGTAGATCTACACAGTGAATATTTAATATGATATGCTTTAGTACAAAAAGTTCTACACGGTGAATATATAATTAATTAAAATAATTCGTAGCTGCAGCTTCTATAATTATTTTGTTGAACTAAAGTATACCATATTATATATTCACTGTGTAGATCTACTCATGTGGAGTCTAACAAAATTAGATTTTCTATTTTTTAATTTTTCTGTGATTTACTATGATTTTTAAAGATTCAATCGGATTTTTTAAAAAAAAAAAAGGCAAAGGTGATGGTACTGTAGCAAACCATGGTTACTGTACCAAACCCGCGGTTACTGTAGCAAACCCGTTGTCAAAACCGCTCGAGGGAGGGAAATGTATTGTTTGAAAAGTTGAGGGAGGCGATTTGTCCCGTTTTAGAGTTGACGGAGGAAAAGTGAACTTCGTGATAGTTGGGGGAGAGAATGTGGACTTTTTCTTGCTGGATTGATCTTCAGGGTCTTCAGGTCCCCGTTGTCGACGGTAGCAGTAGCAACAGAGCAGCGACGGTGACACATCAGCGATGATGAGTTGATACATCTTTTAAAAAAAAAACAATCACGTCAGGTCCTCGATGAATCTATCTTAAACTGAGCTATATGGGTCCCATTATAAATAAACAAAATGATGGTAGGGTGGTGTCCACGGTTATTCCTTCCCATTTTGTAGAGTTTTTTTTAAGAAAGGGCGGCAAAAAGCTTTGCGCGAATTTCTATTAGGCGAAAAAAAAAAAGGCAAGTGTCGGTTTTTTTTTTGGTTGAAAACCGCGGCGAAAAAAACCATACAAATGTGGAGAGTCTACCCTCGCCCGCACACCTAGGTACCAAGTCTACTCAACTCGCGCCACTACTGGCGCCCACTCAACTCCACAACTCGGGAACTACTAAAACAACTCGACTAACAACAACCCGGGATGGAAAATAAGGATATACAATAAGCCCTTCTCCGGTTGGGTTGGGTCTTCAACACGAGTTTCATCACCGCCTCCGGTCGGATTGGGACGCCGACACGTGCCAGCACGGAGAAAAAACACAACCCCAAGAAGAAAAGAAAAACAAGACACTCACAAATGAAGACACCACGCCACCACCACACTGGGAGAGGGAGCCGATAGAGAGCCGCTCGAAACCGCGCCGTCGTCACCAACGTATGAGCCGTGAGCCCCATTTTGCAAGTCCGAAAGCAGTCACATGAGAGTCCCCACCACGGACTATCCCTCCTCAAGTTGCACATCCACAATCGTCGATCCCCCCCGCTCAGCGTTGCATCGTGAAAAAATCACGTCGCGGCACCATTGAGAACCACCGAGCCGGCAAGAACTGCTTTGGGGGGCTTCGCCTCACCCAAAGCCTCAACTACTACCCAGGACTCAGATATAAGAAACCACTCCAAAAGCAAAGGTCATCACCTCTGCCATTGCATTAACAAAGACCATAAAATGTGTTTACAACACAGAATGGACCCAAAATATTAGAAACACTCCAAACGAAACTCCGCCAGACTACGAGAACAAAGCAATTGTTACTTTCCCAATTCCCACTACCAAATAAAAAAAATCGATGCAATTCTCTCTCATCGGATGCTCCAACAATGATGGATCGATTCACCGATGGGGTCCAACTCTACAAAAAAGCCTTAGGGGCCTGTTTGACAAAAGGAGCTTCGACCGGCTCGTAGGCCGGGGCCGGTTTTCTCTCTCCTCCCTCCTCCTCTCACCGGCCAGGTCCATGTATTCTTTGGAGCGGGAGAAGCCGATTTTGAGGCGGCTCACTGCGCGCTACAGATGGAGGAGCCGGAGCCAGCGGAGCCTGCCAAACAGGTCCTTAATTAAAGGCGTTTGAGTTGGTGCTTTGCCGCGGCTCCGCTTGGCACCGACGGTCGGACGGACGCTCGCAAGTCGCAACTGGACTGGAGTGAGTGAGTGACATGGATGATTGAGGATTTGAGGTCCAACCAGCAGGTCAGCTTTATTAGGCGTGCGATTCTGCATGTTTGTCTATCCAATCCGGCCACCTGCAACTCTGCAAGATATTTGCGCCGCGTAGCGTAGCGTACGACTACGCCTACTACTCGTTTGCTTGCAATTCAAACCAAGACCAAACGCCCGCTCCAACCCAACTCCAACCCAACCCGCATTATTAAGCGCGGCTGTGCCAACCGCACTGCGGAAAGCTTCGGGCCACCTCGCACTCGCGCGCGCCTCAAAGATGCACAGGCAGCTCAGCCTCTCCGCCAGCAGCAGCAGCCCGAAGCAGCATCACCAGCACCAGACTCCTGACGGCAGCGGCAGCGACGCGGCGCAGGCGATGATGGCGGTGGCGGAGGACGAGTCGTCGGCGTCGCACTCGCACTCCAACTCCAAGGCAAACAGGGGTGGGTGGTGGTTGGCGACGGCGGCGAGGGGCGAGAGGGCCATCCACCTCATCCCGCTGCTCACCTTGGCCTGCTTCCTCCTGCTCTTCCTCTGTTCCCATGACCCGTCCCCTGCCGGTACGTACTTTCCTTCCTCTACTCCGGTATGTGATTTTGTGTCAATGTTCATTCTGTTGTTCTTTTCTAGACATGTCGAGCTTCGCTGGAGGCGGCGACGACGGCGGCGCGAGATCTGGGAACCGGAGGTTAAGGATGCTTTAGAGTGCTTAGCCATTGGACTTAATTTGGAGTATTATCCGATGCGCATGTTTGTACTTCACTACTTGTCCTGCAGTAAACCATGTTTTTTTTAGATAATGGATAATACAATCCGTCGCGAGAAAACCATGTATGGGACCAAAGTATGCCACCATACAAAAACATGTTACTGCTTTGGTATAATATACTACACCAGCATTTTCTTCATCATTTGAGTTGGATTCTCAAACAAAATACTCCTACACGGAGGAATGGATAGATAAAAAAGGCATATAGGACACCTAGCTCTCCAAAATGTCCAATAAGATATAAGAGAAGTGTTTGGAGAGTTAGCTCACTCTCAATCTTTGGCAAGTGAAAAACCAGGAAGAGATGACTTAGCTGAAGTTGCTAGTTTTTTTTTTTTTCACAAAATTTCTCTTTCTATCAATACGGAAAGGTCCTGCTTGGACTGTGAAGGCTCAACAAACATGGCCTTATCCAGGCAATGGCATTCCGATAATTCAAAACAAAAACGCTCAACACATAAATGCCATCGCGTAACATCCAAATGAGTGTATATGAGGACAGCACATTCTGTCAGAAAAAGAAAAAAAGGACAGATTCTGAACAAAGGTTAAAATAAACAGCTACCGGTCCATATAGTTATAGCGCTCAGCTAAAGTCTGAAACAAATCGTCAAAAGGAATTGCATAAGACAACTCGAGTTGCAGCATCAAGGAAATCACATCACAAGAACAATGAATACTGTTACTACAATCATACCACGTGACTGGTAATATTGGCAATGGTAACTCACATGAGAATAGTGGAAGTGTCCAAGAGGAATCCTGGCAAGAATAGGCAGAAGAAAGTGCAAACATGAAGGGAAAAAAAAGAAGCCATAGACCATGCACCTATACAAGTAATGATCTTCCACATGCCAGGAAAACATACTAAACAGCAACCCAATATACACCATCGGATCTGTTATTCCCCTGAAAAAATAGGAATCTAAGTACCTTAAAGACAGGATTTAAATTCATTAGTACGGCTTACTTACAGGAACTGCAGTTCTGCGGATATGCAGTGCAGACTAGTTTTGCAACTATGAAAGTGTCTAGATCAAAAGGCACAAATAGATATTTTGTGATACCATCAATCATTGCAAGAGATGATCAACAAGATCAATTGGAAAAAAAGTACCAGCATAAGTAATTTTGACGAAGAAACAACTGGAGGAATGTGGATTTCTTGAGTATGATGTGCCCATATTTTCCAAATACTCAAGCAGATAAGACAGACTACTCCAATTTATAGACTAGTCCCTACTATGAAAGTATCAAACATAAAGGCATCTATTGCATCATATGCAGACATGTTTTGAGCAGAGTCATAACAGAGCACTGCAGACTGTATCAAACAAATATAGAATAATTGGCAAAACAGCACGAGCGTAAGTTTTAAGTGTTGTGTAAAATTAAGCAGTACATAAATACCTGTGAAAACTGGGACACAAAATAAGAACCACAAGTTCCATTTGCTTCTCCTAAGTTGGTCATTAGAAAAAGAAGAAAACACACTACCATAGATATCACATTCATGCTCAACAGAGTCCATATTGCCTAAAGCTATTTCATGCCAAAACTCTTCTTCCATATGGGAGAAAAGCAATAAAAATTGCATCTCATGAAATGTGTCATTTTATTCACCATCTTCCCGAAATTCTGAAATCTGTACTTTCTAATAATTATACTGACATGTTATGCAGTACAAACAATAAAAATGCATAGAATGCACTTCCACTCATGAAGAAGGCAAACCTGTCATCCTTGGACCATTCAGCAAGACAGAGAGACTGAACACTCTGACTGTAAACTTAAACCCACCTGGTTCATTCATTAGTACAGTGCCAGGAGGAAGCAGAGACAGTTGGAATATGATCTTGCATATATACCTGGGAATCTGGGATATTGCACTTGCACATGGCCAAAATATGACAACATAATATTCACAAAAACCTACTTGAAGGTCCAAAACCAGAGTTGTGAACAATTCAACATGTAATGCGCAGACTGTTGTTGATTATGAACACATAATACAGCAACCAAAGGAGATGTATGATTCAGAGCTGTTTCATGAGCAAAATTATGGGGCACATCTCAGAAAGAACGCTAGCAGAAATTTGTTCGAGATGCCATAACTTGTGAGGTGACATCACTTAGGTATCTAAATTTCAAAACTAGTTTGACAGGTTCCTAGACTTAGAACAATCAGCCAATTGAGACAAATTAGTAGTTTGAGGACGAAAGTAGCACAATTGTGCAAGTATAGCCAACTTTTAGTGCTAATTTCTTCATTTTCCTTGCGTGCAAAGTCTGCAACTACATCTGACAACCATCATTATCATCCCTTGACCTTGTTACCTAGAAGAATATAATCAACAAAGGATACAGAGACGCAACTATTACCATATTTTGCAGCCACAGGGGCGACTTTGCTGTTGGATCCTCTAACTCCTGGTTGATGGAGAAAATATATGACAATCCAGAATCTAATCAATCCAATCTAGGCTTTGTCTCTCATCGACACCCTCTCTCAGTGATGCAACACAACTGCTGTGCAACCTTGCCCCAAATGACACAGATGTCAGAGTATCTCTGTGTACACACTTCATTACTAAATTATAGCTAGAAATGGAATTTAGAAATGGCATATTGGAGCGGCAGAATGTAAACCTAAATGAAGGAAGCACAGCTTAAAAAATTGTTCTCTGCTCATGTAAACAGAATAGTATAACCCAAACAGCAGTCTGCTCGTAAAAATGTAAATTAATTCATGACCATCTGTCAGTTAATGTAAATTAATTCATGAACATCTGTCAGTTATGTGTTGCTTTTCCACACAAGTCTATATGCCTGAAGGTCACAGCTGAATTCTACAAAAGGTGAGGAGTCACTAAATTTGTTCACACCATAAAAGCCAATGTAGCCTATGCAGCTGGTAATACCCAGAAACAAACAGCTCCAATGCTGTCTCAACCACAAAACTGTTAGGGCTAATCTCGTCATGTATGGATTCAGGCACACGCAGGAACACAATAAATTAGCGAGCTATCAAAGATGCAGGCATTGCAGCCCAGTGTACCAAACAGTCCGTCAAACCATAATTTGCAACTAAACATAAAAACAAGAAAGGGATAGAATGGGTTCCAAGCCAGTTATGACCTTCTGCAAAAGGATACTTATCAAATTCTGATCCAAACCAGTTATGTTGGCGCAACACATTTGAAATATAGTTGATGGCCTTTCATCTTAATGAAAATCAAGTAAAAGACCCGATAGCAAAAAAAATACGGTAGATGGCAGAAATGGCAAAATCTAAACATTAGTGCAAAACATCAATCAATGATAATGCACCAGTTATTTCGGTAACCCAAAATCACGCTATTAATACTAATTCCTGAATGCCCTAATTTACTGAATCCAGCAGAACAGCTTCAATACCATGAATTGTTGGATCACCTAACTCAAACTTAAGAAGACAACCAGCAGGCAGCTTTTCAATGACTCAAGTCACAGTTCATTCATACTGAAAACTTCTTTATTTTAATTAGCAGGTATACAGTATATGGATAGTAGCTTACTAGTACAGACGATACCAATTTAGCCATTCATTCATCGACAGGCACCACAAACCAAATCTTACAGATAGATTCCCCGTTCCTCCTTTCTACGGGAGGCGGCCACGGTTGAGCAGCCCAAGTGTGTGTCGCGCAGCCTCGATGAGGTCACGGATGTTGTGGAGCGACCTCTCCTCGGCGCCGAAGATGAAGATGGCCCGGCACTCGGCCTTCTTGTCCATACGCGCCGCGTACCCAAGCGGCAGCTCCGGCGAGTTGAGCGCCCGCAGGATCTGCCGGTACAGCGACAGCACCACCGGCCTGTTCCGCGCCAGATCCTCCGCCGTCGCCCAGATCAGCCCGCTGCCGCCCTTCGCCATTCTTCCGGCGCCGGCGCCGGCGCCGTGGTCACCTCGTCGCACCGCCGGTTGAGCGGTGAGCCCAATCAGGCAATCACAAGACTTGCTGTGGCAGGCCGCCAGCTGCATGCAGACCTGGGCCGGCCAAGATTTCAGCTCGGGCTGACTTATCCTGCAGGCCCACTCAAGGCCACGAGCTCTTTGCGCCGTCCGATTGCAACGGACGGCTGCGCTTCGTTCTCGGAGGAATAAAACCGAGCGGCTGCAGCCGGCACCCTAAACCCTAGGCCATTTCTCATCCTTTTCTCCCATGATTTTCTCGCGAGCCACAGCAGCTGCCGCATAGAATGGCGACGCCATGACTAGCGCGCTAGGTGTCGTACCTTAGATAGCTTCCCGAGTGTCTTCTTCCTTTCTCTCTTGCATAACTTTCATCAACTGGAAATCAGTTTTGTTGATCATGTTAAGCAATACTTCATAATATTATTACTTACATTCAGTGCTTAGCTGATTCGAGTTGGTGAAAGTTAGGCAAGAAAGAAAAAGCTAGGCAAAATTGATCTTTTCCCTGAAAAGCTCCAGGTAGGCTGTACGTTTGTTTGTTTGTTTTAAACTGCTACAGGCATAAGATTAATCAGAAATTTCAATGTAACTAGAAATTTCAATGTAATCAGAAACTGATCATTTCATACAAGCAATGGCGTAGGTTCTAGAATTACTTTCCATGGTAGAACAGCAAGCCATGGTTTTCCTAACTGTCTTTACTCATTTGCATCTAGGACTAGCAAATATGCCTTCATCCTTTCAACTGTCGGAATGACTAACTCTTCACGGTTCACCATAACTATGACTATGACTGAATTATTCATTCTAACATAACATTGCAATTGTCACAGGTTGCTCTATCTAAGATTGCATTTTCATTTTCGCCAGAATCATTAGTCCCTTCTTTCTGTGCTATGAGTGTATTTTTGATGTACGTACATTGTCAAATTGCTTGGATCAGAATTTATGAGCTTCAATCAGATAATCAACATCTTGCCCTAGTTTCCATAATAACTACAGATTTTATTTTCTATATCAAAGAGGAACCTTGAATTGGTGCAACAATTTCACACTTTTACCAAGGTACTCTTTATGATGCGCTCTTCCTGATGCTGATTGGTGCAACAATTTCACATTTGTTGCTATAAGTTTCTTGTAAACAATACAGATCATGTGCTCACGAACAGTGTTCTCTTTCTGGTAATCTCGAGTTCCTATTTAGTTCTCCCCTTAGCCTTACTACAGCTGATGGGCAATTTCTCAAATGGTCAAATCACAAGAATCATTTGACATTTGTTGTTGTTTCTTGTGAGACTGAGGCTTGATCTTTCTTATTCCTGTATCCATCGATGTAGTTGCATGATAAGCATCTTTTAATTGGCAGGTTTCTGAGAAACTAGCGAAGCAGCTCTCTAAAATTTCTGCTGTACATGAAAAGGTATGATTGGCAGCAAACTTTCCTTCATGCAAGATTTTTTTTTTTTTTTTCTTTGGTTGATTGCACGCTTGAGTCAAATTGGTATAGCAATGGTTGTACAACTATATTATTCATGCTAGAGCTTGTGCTAAAGCTTCTGAGAAGGATGTTAAAGCACACAAAGAGAAGATTAGTGATCAAAATTTGGAGATAAAGGCACTTTGCAATAATGCTGCTGAATAGCAATTGAAAGGTTAGTACATATCTTTTTTTAGCATTTCTCAAGTATTATTGAGTCAGTTCTTAGTTCAAATGTTATCGTCACATTATTGTGCACGAATATCTTGCAATTAGTACTTTCGAGAATAAGGCCAATCTTTGCATGAACATCTTGCACGAATATCTTGCAATTAGTACTTTCGAGAACGAGGCCAATCTGAACACAAAAGGAGAAAGAGATCAGAGGGTTGGAGATAACAATGGGAAGATGACTGCATTGGAATCTGAAGTTGAATCGAGCACAAGTGCCTTGAGGAGAAACAAACAAAAATAAAGGAAAAAAAAAATGAAAAAAGATGATGTTCTTATCCTGAATGTTCTGCTGTAGAAATTCTTTTTTTGAAATTGCACAGCATGAATTGCCACGCTAGCGCCTATTGCTCATGTTACCTTTGAATTTGAACCATACGTTCCAACCTGATTAGTAGCTGTGGGCTCTATAAATCTAGAAGGGAAAACATAGGCTATGCATCCATTACTTCATTTTCAAAGCCTGTACGCTGTTGTCAGTTATTTATTTATTGTGTGTACCTCTTTCACAATTTTTATTTATTTATTGTGTGTACCTCTTTCACAATTTCTGATACTGTCTGCCAAGGGGATTCTAAATTATGCTCTCAAGATGATTCAGTTGCTGAAGCTGGAAGTAAGAAATTAGAGGAAATCTATGAGAAGTATAATCAAGTTTGTGAGGCGGCACGTCCTAGCTAGAAGGCTATTTGATTTCCCTTCGAAGAGACTGATGAAGCTGCAGTGATTTTGAACACCATAGGCCATAGTGGTGCTAGATGTGTGAAGCAACCATCGGGCAATGGACCGTGGACAAAAATCATAGTGACAATAATTAATTGTGCTAATGTCCCGCTTTGTGTATATATACCTCCACTGGATCGTGTGTGGTCACTTTCGCATCTCGTTTCATGTTGTTGCTTTGATCGTGTGGGTCAGTTGTATATGCTTTTTTTTGCACCACTATTTTAATTTAAACAATACTAACTTGTCAGTGAAAATGGATATATTAACTGGTGATGAGGTCTGGATTTGCCTGGTTGCAGTTTCAAGTCGTGGGGACAAATCTGAAGCACCTCAAGGACTCTTGAGTCTCAACAATGGGTAGGCTCAACTTTGTTAGTCACCTAGTTGAGAGTTGAGACAGGAGTGCCTGCTTAGTTTGCATGTACTATATTTGTGTAAATGGAGGCTTTATTTGTTTATTTTTGCAAGAATATTTTTAGTTAATTTTCTAATTTTGCACTGGAATCTCTTGCTAGGAATACGTAGGCTTGGTGCTAAAATACTCTTCCCCAGACCCACGCAGTGTGGGAGTCTACGGCAATGGGTACGCCCTTTAATTTAGTGAAAAAATAATAATAATTGTTGCTCAATATACATTAGAAGTTTAGAAAATTGATTAGAGCAATCACCTAACACACACCAGACAGGGTAAAAGAAGCGCAATGAATATATGGCGCCCTGCAAGACAGCTACTCAGGGATGAAGCTAGAAAAAAATTAAGACTAGCTGAACAAAAGGCTATGACAATCTTAGGCTTTCGTCTCTTTATATCTACGGCTTAAATTTTAGTTTCGTCCCTGCAGCTACATGAGTGAGGTGGAAAAAAAAAAGACGAATAAATAAAAAGGGAATAAAAGGGGGGGGTGCAATAGAAGGCAGCCGCGCGCATGAATTGAGAAGCAAAGGCAAAGATAAAAAATATTATTGGCTTGATCAGCTACATGAAGTGAGACGGAAAAAACAAGACGAATAAATAAAAATGGGAATAAAAGGGAAAACAAATTGCAATAGAAGACGAATAAATAAAAATGGGAATAAAAGGGAAAACAAATTGCAATAGAAGGCAGCTGCATGAATTGAGAAGCAAAGCAAAAAGCAAAGCAAAATCAAAATATAAAAATTATAAATTATATTAATAAAATAGCGCTAGAAGGAGGGCTTGAACCTCCGACCTTGTGGTTAACAGCCACACGCTCTAACCAACTGAGCTATTCCAGCTTGTCTGGTCTGATGGTTTATCATTCGGTATAAATAGCTTTTCTGCAGTCCCAGTGGGTGGCACATGCACATATGAGTGGTGTTCTTCTCGTGAGGATCCCGAGATTAATTGAATTGGAATTTCACAAAATATATATATTAAAAAAACTCAAGTTGTTGAGGAGGCTTGTGGCACGTTTGGATGGGTCGCGCCATTTTGGCATCGCTTGACGCTAAATAGTGATGCCCCGAATATCCAATACCCATAACCAAATTTATGGCCATGTTGTTTGGAGAGGCTATGGATTATCCAGTAAAGTATGGATATGGGGAGGATATACCCGTTACGTGCGGCTGCAAATGGCCTGCTAGTTCTTTCCTTTTGTTTTGCTAGTTCTTTGCTTTTGTTTTGCTTTACTAGCTAGTTTTTGTGTTTTTTGCTTTGATTTGCTAGTATCTTACCCATTGGATAATTCACACCTAATGAAAATTTATCCACTGGATAATTGCAAATTGATAATTGACAGATATGGATGCAGATAACCCATCAACTTTCCCAGCGGCATCGTTAGCGCTAAACAACCAAACAATCTCTTTCTCTTGCCTTTTACTGATACCCTGTTTGGATACTCTAGTTGTGCTAGAGTTAGAGTTAGTTTCTAACTTTAGCTCTAACCCTAAACTAACTCTAGCTCTAGAGGTGTTTGGATGACAGGGTTAGAATGATAATAAATGTACTTTTTTTTAATCATTTGGCTCATTTAAACTATCTTTCTAGCAGGATTTGGTGTAGCCATCTCTCGTGTAGCATCCTTCCACTCATAAATAACACAAATAAATGATCTTTATAAATGAACCATCCAAAATTTCAAAGCACATATAATTTTTATTTTGTCCATACAAAGGATATGTCCCACTCATACATACGAGTCCTCAACTAAGCTTAATAAAAAATGACATTCGATGAAACACGATCTATATTTTTTTTTCTACTCCAAATTCCTAGCACTGAATCACTAGAAAGCAAATGTGGTTTCCCATCTGGAGAAGTAGTTTTTTTTTATATCAGAAACAAGACCAAAGCAAAACAAGTTGCTTCGTCGAAGCTTGCTCGAGCTAAAGGTAGTCAATTTTTTTATGGAGTCATCGACAATTCCGCGTAGCAGTAAAAATCAGGAGCTCAAAAGAGCAGTTGGCCACGAAATGCAGAGCATCACGGCGCAGGCGATGCCACATGGAGGGACACCGAACGCGGATCCGTTCCACGATGGCGAGGGAGGGATCTGGTGCAGCAGGATAGAGAGAGAAAAGTTGATGTTTCAATGGGCCTCATGAGAACCAGTTCTTTTTTTTTTTTTTTCGAATACGCAAAAGATTTGCGCATCTTTGTATTTAAGAAGAAGAGTTTTTTTACCGCAAGGCATCGCGTGTTTTGGGAGGGTAAGATTTACAATAGGCACCGCCCTCCCATGTCATTTTACACATGGTGATTACTCGCTAGCTAAAACTCCTAGATGGCGCGCCTCTATCCATAGGTCGGGCGACCGCTTAATTTTGGCGAGGAATTGTGGCGCTTAGTGGCGGCTTAGCTCCGAAGTATCTCGCGTTTCTCTCTTTCCAAAGCTCCCATGCCACTAGGGCGAAGAGGGTGTTCAAGCGCTCTTCCTCTTCTCTCCATGCCACCTCCGCCTCCACCGCCCCCACCATTCGAGAGATAGATCCCCCACCAACCTCGTGAGGCGCCAACCCCGTCGCCGCCGATGGTCCACCGTATGTGTCCGGAGAAGGAGCAGCGGTGATGATGTGGTCGATGGTCTCCGTCTTGGTCACAAAGGTAGCACTTTCGCCGCTACAAGCATCTAACCCGGGCGGGCGGTGCCTCCCCGTCACGGGCCGTCCGGTGCCTCCTCCGGGAGAGCCACCATAGGAAGATCCCCGACGTAACGGCCCAAGTGCTCCGGAACCGAGTGCACCACCGGAAGCGGGTGGGACGGCAGGTGTAGGGCCACGTACAGGCGATCTAGAGGAGTAGGTCCCCTTTGGGTCCATTTCCACACACCAAGCGATCGGCGTTGTTGTTGAGGACTTCTAGCTCGACCAAGTCCCATAGGCGCAGATATTGTTTACGTGTGGCGGGGGGCGAGAGATGCCTCCGATGTCTATCGCACCCATGCGGCGTCCACTTGAGTCCCTTGTGCCGCCTGGTTATGCGGATGTCCCTACGGTGGCCAGTTCAGCAAGCTTGGCGCCGATTTGCTTGATCGCCCTTCCACGGATCCAACGACCCGGCGAGAAGGAGGTGGACCCGACCATCTCAGAGGATCGTGGTAATGCGTGGATGCCTCAAAGAAACTCCCGAACCTCTGGTGGCGCGGAGAGGCGGCAACTTCGGCCTAGGCTCGGTCCTACGTCGTGTGCTGCGGACCAAAGCCATCCGCTTGCGGCGTGGCGATGGATGAAAGGCGAGATCGGGATCCCAAGGCCCCCTAGGTCCCAAGTGGACGGCAAGCGATGGGCCATGCAACCATGCACTTCCCCTAATGTTGCCTTCTTTGCCGGCCCACAGAATCTCCCCGCAGTTGCATTGATTTCCTCGATCGCCCACGGAGGCGTGCCGTCGGGCGTTATGGTGTAGATCGGGACCGCGCGCGCAACACCGATTTGATCCGATGAGCCTTCCGCTTCTATTCATGAGGGGTCCGTGGCAAGCCGGGCATACGCCCGGCGGCGGCGTCCACCGCGATTGGATCTTGGCCTTGGGCACTTTCTTCACGCTGGGTGGGAGGCCTAGGTATGTGATGGGGAAGTCCGCGACCTGGCATCCTAGGATGCGCTTAAGGTGCTCTGTGTTGTCTTCCGGTACGTGGATCGGCGTGATGGAGCATTTCCCCAGATATGAGAACCAGTTCTAATTAGCACCTCTTTTAGAGGACTAGTTTTTTTGGGGTTAGTTACAACTAACACCAATCTAAACCCTACTGTTTAAATCCATGAGAGCTAGTTTGGTCCAATCTAACTCAAACTAACACACACCTGGCTCAAACAGGGCCTAAGAATAGGTCTTTCTTATGCGGCTTTGTTCGGGCTACGGTGTGCAGTGCCTTTTGGTTCAGTACCTCTGCCTAGCCCTATGAGCACTCGGAAGTCGAAATCTGGCAGTGAAGCTGCAACCGAACGGCGGCATGCCACATTACCGACGTCAACTCCGCGGCGTCATTCGAGTTTTCCAGCTTGGCTTTGGTATGTCAGAATATACAGGCTATGAAAATTAACAACTGGACTTGTCTAGAGGATATAACCACCCTTAACACCAGCTGAGTGAAAAAGAACATACAAGCCTTGTCTGAAAACAGAATAAAAAGAACAAAGGAATATGTTCTATGCCCCTAACAAGCTAAAGCAAAGTTTTTTTATTTGCTCCATTTAGCATGGCAGATCAGATGCAGCTTGGAAAAAAGAGATCCGCAGCATCGTACGAGAGATGCAAGTACGCAGCTCCTTTAATTACTCTCTGCCACTTCCTTGTCGAAGAAATCGACCGGCAGGTCGCCTTGCCATTGTATTGCGGCTTGTTAGCTCCATAGCTTGCCCTGCCACCATAAAACTCTCCCGTGCTGCTGCCACTGTAGCCACCGCCTGTCACATTTCCTGTGAAGTTGTTGCCACCGAAACTTCGACCACTAAAGTCGCCACCAAATTCTCCTGAGGTTCTACCACCTGAACTTCCTGTATTGTAGTTGGCTGTACCGTAGTTGCTTGCACCATATTCTCCAGAGGTTCTACCACCGGAACTTCCTGTATTGTTGTTGGCTGTACTGTAGTTGCTTGCACCATATGTGTTGGGAGGAGACTTGTACCCACCAGTGTTTCCATCAGAACTGCCAGTGGTATTATACCTTCCACTGCTGCTGTATCCACTGCTCAAGTTGTTAGCATAACCACCAGTGTTTCCATCAGAACTGCCAGTGGTATTATACCTTCCACTGCTGGTGTATCCACTGCTCAAGTTGTTAGCATAACCACCACTGGCAGCTCCACCGCCGTAACCATCACTGCCGGAATATCCACCACCTGAAGAATTGTTGTAGTTACCACCGTAGCCACTGCCAGATCCAACACCGTAACCACTATTGCCAGCATAACCCTCAGAGCTATATCCACCACCACTGCCACCACCATACCCACCAGTAGGATATCCACCGCCACTGCCACCACCATACCCACCAGTAGGATATCCACCTCCAGCACCATAACCACCACCAGCACCGAATCCACCACCTCCGCGTATCCCACCAGCACGGTCAGTGGCATGGTTCACCCTTATATTTCGTCCTTGAAGCTCCTGTATCAGATGAAATACTTTCAATGCTTTGCAAACAGGCAGATTATTTATGTTTCAGGAAACAAAATGTTTATTAGAGACAATTATCTACAGCTTGGAAGTAAAAATAACTTTTCAAAACACTTGCTACATGAAAAATGAGAAATAGCATTTTCTTTTGCAAATTCAAGAGTGAGGGCCTAATTCGGAAGTTCAAACTCATGTATCCTTGCAGGGTCTTGAACTTGTAAGCCAAAACAAATTGGTATAAATCTTTTTTTAGTCTAAATTGGAAACAACACAGCTCACCAAGAAACCCCTAATCTACCTCCAGCTCCAGCTCCAAGAATTCTTGGAGAGCAGTAGCTCTCCCAAACAGGCCCAATCATTTTAAGCCAAACTAAAAATCAAAGGGATGAATTAAATCTGTAGAAGCAATTCAAGTATTTGAAAAAAAGATTTATCTCGTTCACTGCTCTTGTTTGCAACTCTTTTTTAGTGCTTATGGACAACCAACTGTATTGTTGCATCAGACTAAGGACAAAAAAAAAAAAAAACTCACATTCATTGCAATAATATATTGCAATTTATTCTCAAAAGCCAGCAGAAAGGGTCTGTGACTGTGATACAGTAATCCTGGAATATTTTGGTCGAGACCATTATTTGTACATATGCCACCATATCAATCAGTGGTTCCAACCAAGGAAAAACAGTTAATCCAATATTTTCCTGGCTGAAAAATAATTAAGGTTAATGGGTTGCTTATTTCTTTAAGAGTTAGGCTACAATATTTCTCTTAGAGTTTTAGTCTGCATGCAGTGGAGATAAACTGAACAAAGAGTTTGGACTTGGGAATTATTCCTATGTAACAAGGGGAAGCGAATTATGGTATTCAGACGTCAGTTTGGAATTACCTTCAGGAGAGAGACAATTCAAATATGATATAGAATAAAACAATAGACATGAATGACATACCTTGCCATCCATGGAAGTCATTGCAGCTGACGCCTCTTCAGTGGATGTATAAGTTATAAAACCAAAGCCCTTTGACCTCCCTGAGTCCCGATCAGTGATGATCCGAGCTGAATGCAAACAAGAATAGAGAAGTGTTAGACACCAATAAAGATGCCCTAGAAACGAATGCAGGTTAAAATAAATTGGACAAATAACCTTCAAGTACATTCCCAAACTGAGAAAAGGCATTCTTCAGAGTTGTTTCGTCTGTGGCATATGAAAGTGCTACAAGCAGGTTCAATCGAAGCGAATTAGACACTTAGACAGCATAAATGAAAAGAAAGAACATCTTATAACCAGAAGGTACCAGAGGAGAATAAAATTGATCTGAACAATACCTCCAACATAAAGCTTTGAAGAAGACATGCATCTTACTGGCTGAAGCAGCGGAGAGCTAGTGGACACTGAAGTTCTCCTGAGCACATTTCCAATTCTACTGACAAAAGCCATCCCTCAAATTGCCCAGCAGAAGCTAACCACAGGCACTGAAAGATTACAAAACTGTTCAGTGGTCAGACACAAAACTACCATCAATCTAAGAAAGAGAAAAACAGATTATTGTACCTACTCTTTGCATCTGTATGAGGGACAACACCACAATTAGGTCTCATTCCACGACCAAGACACAACTTTAAGCCCTCACACACAGAGACAGACCAAAAAACAAAACAATAGATACACATGGCAAAATCTATAGAATTCGCACAATCTAGAAATGGCGGAACCTGAACTCAAACCTATGTTCTTACTCATACAGCTAACACAGGCAAGCAAAACAACCCCTCACAATCAAGTAATATTGAAGGAACCAGGCCCGGAGGGCGGAGGCCGGAGCGCAAGCCTCGAACGGTGATAGCTCCCGGGGCTACGATCCCGAAGATCGGGGGAAGGAATTCGTTACCTGTGGAGTAGGAGATGAATCGCCGTCGCCGCCTCAGGGTTTGCAGAGCGGTGGTGGGACGGCTTCCCCCGTCCCCTCACTAAACCCTACCGGAATGGCCGGCCTCTCGGGGTTGAAGTCGGGTCCGGCAAACTGAACGCCTATCGGTCCGGGCATCAGGCCCATATACACGAATGAACAGGCTGAATAGGCCCATTAAGTACATACGGCCCAACCCCACACACGTTACCTTTCTTCTCAACTGACTAAACGAAGGGGAAAAAAGCAGCTGCGGCTCGTTTTTACCTTTTTGTTGGAAAAAAAAAAAAAAGAGAAGCCCGTTCGTCAATCAATCTCTCAAAGGTTAATCACGATTAGTCAGGTCTGGTTACGTGAGCCAAAAAAGAAGTGTCAGTCGGTCAGTGATCAGGAGCAGAGAAAGATGAGCTCCACTGCATAGCACTGCTGGAGCGGATAAATATGCCTCCGAACCGAAACCGGAAAGGCGAGCAGCGAGGCTTTTCGTCCGTTCCACCTCCCTCCGTTGGCACCTGCCCGGCTGCTCTGCTCGCCACCACCACTTTGGCGTTTCTCTCGTCGTCTTGTTTATTTCAATCAAAGATGACAGGCCGAGATTTTCCTCCCAACCGCAGTGCGTCAGGAGCAGCAGCGATCGATCATCTATCTCTTCCTTTGGCGGGCGGGCGGGCGTCTGCCTGCCTTCCTTATCTTAGCCGTCAGTGAGTCGGTCGGTCACCAGCGACAAAAGCGCGCGACCTAACTCCAAACCCGCCCCACGAATCACCATCCGTCTCGTTACGAATTCCAGAGCAACGAATCACGAAACGTCACGGAAAGAAAGCAGAAACTACTTCTAGTAGCAAGGAGTGAAAGATCGACCGAATGACATATGCCACGTTCCAACCAAGAACACCATAACGCGTTTATAGCGTGCAAGCATGCACGAAATCTTTGAGAATTTGACTCGTGTTCTCTGCTGCCCACCAACCAATTTTTTCCCGTCGACAACAGTAACACGCGACAGCCTAACACGCAACCGAAACAAAAGTTGACACGACGACGGCGCCTGAGAAGAGAAGAGCCGACGGGGCCGGGGCGCTGGGCGCTCCTCCTCCACCGGTTCTCGCGCACGCGTACGTACGCCAGCAGCGCCAACACCCACTAGTGACACGCACACGCACGCCGGCCCAACCCACTAGCGGCGGGGCGCGGGTGGTGGCATCGCGCATGCGCATGCAGCGGAGCCGCCTTCCAGTCCAGTCGCGTCGCTTTGACCGCGGCCCGGCGGCACGTTGACGGCTGCGGGTCCTGAGCTGCCGACGGGGCGAGCGCCGCGCCAACCGAACGGACGGACGGGGGATCCTTTTCTCACTCACCGTCGCGGGCGCCCTCGCGCGACGCTGACAGCGGTCCCCGGCCTCGCTCGGCGTGGACACGGGTCGCTTTCGGAATTCCGAACCCCCGCCGCGGAAAGCAACGGACGGACGCGGGCGACAGGCACTGGGGCACTGGGCGCGGGGCGTACCCGCGTCCCGCCGAGCGCGGGGGAGGCCGTGTGATGGGGATCGGACGGCGGGGACGATGTGGGTGGGGAGGAACCCAGTGGGTTTGGGGACCGCCGTGGTGTGAAAGGCGGCGCTGGAAAAGCAGAGGTTGCCGAGGGGGCGCGGCGCGGGACGCGCGGGACGGAGGTGGATGGATGGAGCGGGGCTGCTGGGCTGGGCTGGCGGGGAAAAAGCAAAGCGTGGGGGGCCTTTTCGCGTTCCACACCGCCTTTTCGCGAAATTGCACGCGGGCGCGCCGCGCTGGTGCTCTGGCTCAGTGTTTTTCGAGTTGGGTTTTGCGGCCGCCCACGTTGGCTTCCCCGTAATCTCTGAAACGACCCTCACACCCATGGTCTGTCCATATCTCATGGTTGGTTCGTCGCATGTGATTGCTCGCATTTCCGATTTCCAGATCAAGTAGTAATGTGCTGCTACCTTCTTTTTTCTAGCAAAAACAAATCGCAACAGCAGCAGCTGCATATGTCGCTGAGGTTAATTTTACTTAAAGAATTAGGAGTTTTTAGAGGCTATTGCTCCTTGATACGAGCAAAGTAGGGTTCAATCTTACACACATCTCCTGTGATTGCGCAACAAAACTAGGGCTTTGGTTTCTACGTAGAAGACTGCCCTATCAAACACTTGAAGAGAGGTGTTGTTCTTGGGTGAACAATAAATGGGCCGGGACACGTTTCATGCTACGAGTTGGACAAAAATATGGCTCCTCCCAAGAGAAGCATCGAGAAAAAGCTCGGTCAAACAAAGCTCTAAGATATACACGTAAATTTTATTCACAAGAGAACTAAATACCAATATGTCATAGCATTATGCACATCAACAAATAAACTATTCACGCCCCAAATTTTTCATCAAATTGATTATTTGTCTACGATGTTCATATACCATCTCTTCCTTATGTTCCAACTAATATTTACATTTTTATGACCACATCCATTGTTTATATGTCCTTCCTTGGCTAAGTTGACTAGAATTGACCATTCCATTTCTTTACTTAAAAAGTACATATGACCTTATTTACTATTTGGCCCTTGATAAATTTTATTTAACATAGACATAATATATTGACAACTGTCCTCAATTGTTTTTGTTCATTTTACTTTAGAGTTTATTTATTGCATTGCACAAATCTTTTTCCTAAGCAATAATAAGGAGTTTATGTTCCAACTTTAAGAAAACCTAATTTTAGTTATTCGTCTTTATCTTAGAATCTCACCGTGCCTATAATTGAAATGAGTATGACATTCACTTTTTCACCTACATTGCCTCATGTAGAAATTCTAGGGACAATTTTACCGGTAAGCCCACTTTGTGTTTCTAGAGATGAAATATGTTAACGGCAATGCTGCTATTAAAGTGCGTGCAATTTGAGGGCAACAGAGGGTCTTAGCCGTAAACCAGACCGCGGGGTGCAACCCAGCCGCTGGGTCACATGCTCCGGCCTCAAGCTTCCAAACCAAGCAAACCCCCACCCCAACCATCCCCATCCAAGGGCGCAAAGCGCAAAACCCCACCCACCCCGAGGTCCCTCCGCAAAAGATCCACGCGTGCCCCGTCCCTCTCGCCGCCGCCACCTCTTACTACACTACACCGCCACCGCGGGCCAAGCACTCCGCCACTCCCCACTGTCTCGACTCAATGCGACGGCGGCCCCCGCCGCCGCCGCCGCCGCCTCTACCGACTCCGCCCATGGCCGCTCGAACCCTGCTGCTGCTGCTCGTGCCGCTCTTGCTGCTGCTCGGTGACACCACCTCGGCTTCCGTCAGCAGCGGCGAGCGCGAGGCGTTGTTGAAGTTCAAGGCGGCTGTGACGGCCGACCCGGGCGGGCTGCTGCGCGACTGGTCCCCGGAGTCCGCGGACCACTGCCGCTGGCCGGGCGTGTCGTGCGGCGCGGGCTGGGGAGGTTGGTCGCCCTCAACGTCACCTCCTCGCCCGGCCGCGCGCTCGCGGGCGCGCTGTCCCCGGCCGTCGCGGCGCTGCGTGAGCTCCGCGTGCTCGCGCTCCCGTCCCACGCGCTCACGGGCCCGCTCCCCCCGCGATCTGGACGCTGCGCCGCCTCCGCGTGCTCGACCTCTCCGGCAACCGCCTCCAGGGCGGGATCCCCGCGGTGCTCGCCTGCGTCGCCCCTCCAGACGCTGGACCTTGCCTACAACCAGCTCAACGGCTCCGTGCCCGCGGCCCTCGGCGCGCTCCCTGTGCTGCGCCGCCTGTCACTTGCCTCCAACCGCTTCGGTGGCGCCATCCCCTGACGAGCTCGGTGGCGCCGGTTGCCGCAGCCTGCAGCTCCTCGACGTCTCTGGGAACATGCTCGTCGGTGGCATCCCCGGAGCCTGGGGAACTGTACCCAGCTGCAGGCGCTGCTACTTTCCTCCAACAATCTGGATGACATCATCCCGCCGGAGATTGGTCGGCTCAAGAACCTGCGTGCTTTGGATGTGTCCAGGAACAGTTTGAGTGGGCCTGTGCCAGCGGAGCTTGGTGGTTGCATTCAGCTGTCACTGCTTGTGTTGTCCAACCCTTATTCACCGCCTGATGGTTCTGATGATTCTGATTATGGTGAACCCGATGACTTCAACTACTTCCAAGGAGGGATTCCGGATGCTATTGCTATGCTGCCCAAGCTGAGAGGGATGTTGTGGGCGCCAAGGGCCACATTGGAGGGAGAGTTGCCGGGTAATTGGAGTTCTTGCCAGAGCTTGGAGATGGTGAATTTGGGGGATAATCTATTCTCTGGTGGGATTCCTAAGGGACTGGTGGAATGTGAGAACATGAAGTTCCTCAATTTGAGCATGAACAAGTTTACAGGTTCAGTTGATCCTTCACTGCCAGTGCCTTGCATGGACGTGTTTGATGTCAGTGGAAACCAGCTGTCTGGCTCGATTCCAGTGTTTACCTCAAAAAAGAATTGTCTTCCATCCCAGCCTCCATTGGATGACTTGGTGTCAGAGTATTCTTCTTTCTTCACTTATCAAGCGCTTGCTGGCTTTATGTCATCCTCATCGCCATTGGGTGTGCAATTGACAAGCTACCATAGTTTTTCCCAGAACAATTTTAGTGGTGCAGTTACATCCTTGCTGCCTCTTGCTACTGAAAAGTTGGGGATGCAGGGGTCCTATGCATTCTTGGCTGTTGGGAATCATCTTGGTGGTCAGCTTCAGCCTAGTCTCTTTAACAAGTGCAACAGCTCAAGGGGCTTCGTCGTGGAAGTCAGTAACAACTTGATAAGTGGAGCTATTCCCACAGACATTGGCTCGCTGTGCAGCTCTCTTGTTGTTCTTGGTATTGCTGGTAATCAGCTTTCAGGTGTGATACCATCAAGTATCGGGGAGTTAAGTTACCTTATCAGCTTGGATTTGAGTAGGAATCGCCTCGGTGGTGTAATTCCTACTTCTGTGAAGAACTTGGTGCATTTACAGCGCCTCTCTCTGGCTCAGAACCTTCTGAATGGCTCCATTCCAGATGATATTAATCAGTTGCATGCTCTCAAGGTTTTGGACCTGTCATCCAACCTCCTCACAGGGGTGATCCCTGGTGGCCTTGCTGACTTGAGAAATCTCACTGCTCTACTCCTTGATAACAATAAACTTACTGGGAAGATTCCTTCTGGATTTGCTAACTCAGCATCACTTACCACGTTTAATGTGTCATTCAACAATTTGTCTGGTCCAGTGCCAACAAATGGTAATACAGTTAGATGTGACAGCGTTATTGGGAATCCTTTACTGCAATCTTGTCATGTGTACACTTTGGCTGTGCCATCAGCTGCTCAGCAGGGCGAGGCTTGAATTCGAATGACAGCAATGATACAACTTCCGACTCACAAAATGAAGGAGCCGAACAATCCATTTAATCCAATTGAGATTGCTTCAATAACTTCTGCAACAGCCATTGTTTCTGTCCTCCTTGCACTGATTGTACTCTTCGTATACACAAGGAAGTGCGCTCCCCGGATGTCAGCTCGGTCTTCTGGAAGGAGAGAAGTTACAATCTTCCAAGATATTGGTGTCCCAATCGCTTATGAGACTGTTGTTCGAGCCACTGGAGGTTTCAATGCGAGCAATTGCATTGGAAGTGGAGGCTTTGGAGCCACTTACAAGGCTGAAATTGCACCTGGAGTGTTGGTAGCTATTAAGAGGCTCTCTGTCGGGAGGTTTCAGGGAGCCCAACAGTTTGATGCTGAGATAAAAACCCTAGGGAGATTAAGGCATCCAAATCTTGTTACCTTGGTAGGTTACCATCTTGGCGAGTCTGAAATGTTTCTCATATATAACTACTTGTCTGGAGGAAACCTTGAGAGGTTTATACAGGAGAGATCAAAGAGACCAGTAGACTGGAAAATGCTGCACAAGATTGCATTGGACGTTGCCAAAGCTCTTGCTTATCTGCATGATACATGTGTTCCTCGTATCCTTCACAGGGACGTGAAGCCAAGCAATATTTTGTTGGACACTAACTATACTGCTTATCTCTCGGACTTTGGACTGGCAAGACTCTTGGGAAATTCCGAAACACATGCAACCACTGGTGTAGCTGGAACATTTGGATATGTTGCTCCAGAATATGCTATGACTTGTCGTGTTTCGGATAAAGCTGATGTGTATAGCTATGGTGTTGTCCTGATGGAGCTTATCTCAGACAAGAAGGCCTTGGACCCGTCATTTTCTCCCTATGGTAATGGGTTCAACATAGTTGCTTGGGCATGCATGCTGCTTCGTCAAGGCCGTGCCCGGGAATTCTTTATTGATGGTCTGTGGGATGTTGGCCCACATGATGATTTGGTAGAAACATTGCATTTAGCAGTGATGTGCACTGTTGATTCGCTCTCTATACGTCCAACTATGAAGCAGGTCGTTCAGCGATTAAAGCAGCTACAGCCTCCAATTCGTGAACATCGATAGAGATGGATAATTTTACATATTCCACATCGTAGAAGGTAAAGATAGCTGTGACCTGTGCCCTTGATGATTTTTTTTTCTAATCATCTGTTTAACTAGATTTTATCCTGTAGATGGCAACTTTGTGTAATATAGTTTCTTTCTGAATCTCTTACTAGTAACTAATGTATCTGCTGATAAGAAGTGCAGGTGTAAATTAACAGTCTTAATGCCAAAGATTTCAGTTAAGGTTGATTGTATTCTTCTATTATTTTCTTTAGAATTTAATGTATATACTAGCAGTCTTAATGCAAAAAGATTTCAGTTAAGATTGTCTGACTGTATTCTTCTATTATTTCCTTTAGCATTTAGTGTGTGTATATACGCCACATAAGCCCATACCAGTATGTTGCCAGCATGGAACTAGGTTACTCAATCTTGCCTAAGATAAGCTCTTGAGCCTCCACATGCTGTCGTATTGCCACAATGTCCCTTGAGAGGTCTTCTATAGTTCTATACTATGGTTTATGTTCCCGAAATCTGAATTATTTACTTGTCTATATAGGTTCTGTTTTGAATTTTTATTTGAAGATCAAAGTTCTCGAATGAGTAATGATTCTAGCAAGGAGAGAGCATGAATATAAGCCAAATAGGATTCCTGGAAACCTAGTTCTTTTTGGTATTGCCATAATCTTACTGCTACTTCTTTTTTGCATGATCATGGTCATACAAAACTTTTGTAACAAAAGAGTAATAGTTGTCACCCCTGAATCTTCTGAACCATCAAATAAAATTAAAAACAGAGCATGTACTATCTATGATTTATATCTGAAGAAACCGAAGGGTTCTCACTACTACTATTTGCAACGCTGGTATATATACATCCCAATTTCATCTCTTATAGTCTCTACTTAAAACTGTTAATTCATACTTATGTTAAGCACTGACTATTTAGACAACCCTATTCGCTTGAGCTTATCAGCCATGGTGCATTATTTTTCTCTCAAAATAAAAGCATGGCTTATCAGCAGGGTTGTCTTACAACAAAGAGTAGACTGTTTCTGTGCCTGCTGATCTGCAACATTTATATACAGAGTACTGTTCAGTCCTTTGCTATGTGTGTGGAACATTTACAAATTCATTGGTTTGTTTGCGTGCCTCTATGCATTGACGCATGTATACGTTTTATTGTCACACTGACACCACGGGACAACAATATGCCACCGACGGTATTCAGTGAAGATGGGATAACATACTGACATATTGGCCTATTTAGCATGATGAACGACGGATAAGACTGTTAATTGATACTGTTCCAATCAAGCAATATATGCCACTGCAAAAATACAAAAGAATTGTCTCTACTCTGAAAACATCTGCACAACTACGATCTGAATGACTGAATCAAAAAACCCAGCTACCAAGACAGTAACTAACCCCAGCCCAATCAGTTTTTCTTCTTGGTGGTCCACTCCTGGAACCGGCGGAGGCTCGCCGGGAAATCAGTGAACAGACCATCCACGCCGACGTCGTTGATCCAATAGTCGTACTCGGCGTAGGGGTCCTGCCGGAAGTTGAAGTGCAGGAACTCGTTCTCGTTGCGGTACGTGTAGGGATGCACCTGCAGTCCCCTCGCGTGCGCCATGGCAACGAGGTCCGACGGCGTGGCCAGCAGGTTGCCCTTGGTCGGCGGCACCACCGTGTCCTTCCATGGGCCGATGCCCACCACGTACCTCTTCATGTAGTCCAGGTACTCGCCGGAGGTTATCTTGTCGTACGACTGGTTGGTGTCCTCGGTGCGCACGGTCACGTCGTCGATGAGGAAGACGAGCGGCGAGTCCGTGAGGTCCGCCGCGCGGACCAGCGACGTCGGCGCGAAGGACTGGACGAAGACCGGCTTGGCGAGCCACGCCGGCGACATGTACTTGCCGCCGTAGCCGTACTTCTTGAGCGTCGCGACGAACTTGTCCTCGAACTTCTTCCCGTCCGCCCACCGCACCTGCTTGTTCATGAACACGGGGTTCTTCATCTCCGGGTAGATCCCGACCACCCTCTTGGCGTTCAGCGCGATGTCGATGAACTCGTCGAACGTGATGATCGGCGAGACGCCTGCGCGAAACGAAATAATCACGTGCATTGACACATTGTTGTTCGTACAGGTCAGCGGAACTAGCTAATAATGGCGTGCCGCCGTGGGTCTCGCCGGCCGGTTCGCCGGATCGACTTGCTCACCGTTGTGGGATTTGTCACGGAAGTCCCATCGCTGCTTCGCCCGCAGCGTCTTGAGCTCCGCCAACGTGAAATCAGCTGCAACACAGTCAGGGCCTCATGTTATATGTCTCGACTAGATGGATCGACGAGAGATGGAAGCGAAACTGCGGATCGACTAAAATCGATCTATATCCATTCCGGCGTGGGTGTGCATGAAGGCATGCAACGGACGACATACTGATGAAGTATCCGGTGACGTTGGCCCACTGCACCTCGAGGGTGCGCCGGCGGCCGGCGAACTCCGGGTGGTCGGCGACGTCAGTGGTGTCGTCGAGCGTGGTGTCGTGGAAGCAGACGAGGTGTCCGTCCTTGGTGGCCTCGATGTCCGCCTCGATGAAGTCGGCGCCCTCGTCGATGGCGCGCACGTACGCCGCCGCCGTCTCCTCGGGGAGTTCTCCGTTGGAGCCCCGGTGCGCGATGTTGAAAGGGCGCGACGTCTGCAGCGGCGCCCTGTCTGCCCACGCCCCGCCTTCCCCGACCAGTGGCCGAGCCGCGACGCCGCCCGCATTTGCCGCCATTGCCATCAGCACTAACACCAACACCAACGCCATACGGAGGGACGCCATAACCGTCGTTGCGATCGCCGGATCGGAGGTGGTGGACTGGATCGCCGCGGCGGCTGGCGCTAGATGCCTATATAAAGGAGACGGCTCCAGGAATATACTAGCAGGACGCGGGAATTTGGGTGAGTTATTGTTGGAGATTTTACAGCTTCTTCGACCGTGTTACCGGATATTTTGCAGCAAAAAACACGATCGTGCCAGAAATGTGTTGGTCCGTTCGGTTTTTTTCTTACCTTTTTAGGCACGCCGTGGCGTGGGCCGAGAAAACACAGTTCGATATGCAACACATAGTTACCAGTCAAGGCCATTTGCATTTAGGATGCAACAAGAGATTACATGATTAAAAGTTTGCGAAACAGATACAGCTTAGAACACAAACTACACTCCGCTCTAGGCAAGGAACTCGGCCAATTTCTATTCTCGGCGTTGCACCACAACACTGCCTCCGCCCTCATGGCCAAAGCCAACTGAACGGTGTAGTTGCCTTGGCGTCAAAAGTCTGAGTTCCGCTCCTTCCAAAGAAGCCAGCCAACAAGGAAGAAGAGGGAGGCGACCACCCATGCACTTTGGGGATTTTTTTCTCCCCAGCCACCAAACATGAAGTCACCCTCCTCCACTACCGCAACCATGCTCGGTCATTGTAGCCCGAAATGACAATATGTCAAACCTCTATGCTGAACAGGGCACCCCAACGAAAGATGGGGCATTGTCTCCGTTTTACCACGTAGATGCAGTCGGAGTCGTATTCCATGACGGTGCTCGAACTCCTACTGTCCAACTTCCCCTATAGCACCCTCAACTTGGAAGAAACACACCAGCTATTCTTGTTGTGTAGGCCTTCCACGAATTTGTATAAAAAATAGTCCCTAATAGATGTGAGTTATTTAATTTTGTAAAATGGCTCCATATCGCTTCATTTTTGTTGCCCATATATAGACAGGTATGGTCGTTTACTACCTTTTGTATAAGAAGGCTATCGTGGGCCTCTTCTTTTTTGAGATTTTTTCTACTCCTTATAAAAATTATAAGTTGCTTTCACTTTTTTTGGTACATCCATTTTTGTTATGGATCTAGATATAATAATATGTCTAGATACATAATAAAATGAATTAACCAAAAAAATTCAAAAATGACTTATAATTTGGAGCGCCACAATATTGTACAAAATGGCTAAACAATTAAATTTGGCCATTAATTTAAGCTAAGCGTTGGAGTTGCTCTTAGCTCTCAAAATTAACTAAAAAAATCATAACTTCCAAAATCTTTTTAAACTATTCCTTCCATTTTCTACATGTTATGTTAGTTTTGTCCTAAGTTAATGTTTCAAAAAAAAGGTGTATAGGTTTATGATAAAACCATATTTTCATATTTACTGTGAGAAATGTTTTGATAACATAATTCATATGTTTTGAAACTATAATATTTTTTTGAAATCAATAGTCAAAAATTGTAGAATGCTTGATTTTGAACAAAGTAACGCAGGAGCGCACCTTTTAATGTTACGGTTAGAAGTTGTGCTTCAATGTGGTTTTCCCATTTTTTACAAAAGAAATCTTGTAAACACCTTAATAAGGTTTTTAAACAATGAAAAATGTCTATAAGCTTATAAAAAATCAAGAAAATCAATAGATATAAGGGACTCTATGAACTTAAATAAAATGTTTGGAGGTAATGAAAATATACCTATGAACTTTAAAACACATATATTTTGCACTAGGATAATAAGAGAATGTCAAGTAAAATATGTGAAATTCCTACAACATTATGATAAATTTTTATGTTAATTTTAAAACTTTACTAAGAAAAACACAATATGAAAAGTGACATGAATGCATTCAACTTTAATGTATTTTTTATTGATGTTGGTTGCATCTCGTGTTTCATTGTGGAGAGTTTTCAAAACACATTTAGGCATTGATTAGTAGGGATGAAAATCCCAAAATGGACAGTTTCCCCGTCTGTAGACTGCTCTCATTTTGATGCCTAAATGGAAACCACATCATCAACGTAAAAATAAAAAATGATAATGGTAAAAGCCGCTGGAAACGGCAAGGGGCTTTCGAACAATTTTGCTCATCCGCATGAGGTGGTTGAGGACCTCCATTTTAAGCGGTAATTTAGCATGGGCGAGAGGATCCAAAGGCACACACACCACCAAAATGACATAAGGCAAATCTTTTTTTTTTTTGACATCCGTTATTGGAGGATTCTGGTACTGGCTGTGGATAGAACCGAACTGAATAATTCATGTTTTCGCCATCTGAGGCCAAAACCCATATGCTCAAAATTCAAGCAGGAAAGACCATGCGACTGTATCAAACGGGCTTTTTCGGAAATTTATGTTTTTGATGTTATGGGCTGTCATCTTTATTTTGGGCCATTTGCTATGGACAAACATAACTCAACTATTCATTTTCAAAATCTTATTGTTCGCCATTTTTAGAAAAGAAAACGAAAAAGAATTGATTCCAACCTTCCTATGTGTTAACGTTCCCTAAAATTAAGAACGCTCGCTATTTTTTCATTTTTGGTGACTTTCCCATTTTCATTTTACTAGGTGTAAATTTAATATTAGAGAGTTTCAAGGTATTTCTTCTTGATTCTTTTTTGTTTTCTCGTTTCTCAATCTATCTCTAGGTTTGCCATAGTTTCTGAACCTTATAGATTTTTTTTGATGTTCGGAATTTTAGGTGTTATAACCATAGAATTTTCTGATGTTTACATGAGTGTCAAATGCAGTTGGTGGTGCGCATATATGTTCATAATTTATCATTGATTCTATCTATTAGAAACATATGCCGGTTTCAGATTTCTTTAGGAAAAAAAAAGAGACCATTTGACTGCAATTAGTACCATTTTTGTGAGCACACACAGGAGAATTACAATCAGCATTTTGGGAGATTCCAAGCACATAGAACGTTTAATATCTAGAATGGAGTTAAGGCATTTCTTTTGTTCTTTTAATTTTTGGTTTCAATTTCTATCTCTAGGTTTGCCATATTTTCTATATACCTAACAAAATGAATTTTTTAAAAATTTAATGTTTTAATAATGTTATAACCATAAAATTTTCTGACGTTTGCACGACTCCATATCTTTTTTTGGTTGTATCTCAAATATATTTGTCGCAATATGTAATATATATTTAATCAAAATTATTTCATGCCGAGAACAGACTTTCTTTTATGAAAAAGTCTCAGAGTGCAATTCACTACAAGTGCACCTTTTGCTAAACACCGTACCGATGCCTAAACTAAAAAGGCCATATCGACCACAAGATTAGACGCGAGGTGCAAACATACCTCGATTATATATCCTTGCATACATATTGGTTGGCCATGTACTCTACTCCATATTATGCCGAGTAGTCCTTTTAATACACCTGCCAACCTTGTAGTATACTACTATATCTTTTTGCGCATAGTGTGACGTATAGTCGCATCTGATATTCTGATCTGGCTGGCGGCCGCGCGTTGCGTCAGATCGCACAACACCGGTGCACCAGCAGACCTACGCAACGTAGCGAGGCCGCGGGGCGAACCACGCGTCCGACCTTCGCGTCTTTCGGTTCGGTTCGGACCGAAAATATCATCGTTGGACCCAGGACCTGGATGGAGCCGTGATGCAGTCTGTACCTGTACCTTGTCTGTGTGTCAAGAATCAACGGCTGGAGCTGGACTGGGTGATGATGCCCATCATCACCTGTCCGCACCTGATGTCCTCATCAACCTTTCCATCGTCGCGTCGTCCCTCCCACGGCAACCACGGAGGGGCTGCCACATTTCGTTGTGGCGACACAATTCACATGGACAGATCGAGAGGTCTTTTGATTTCTGGCACCGCTTCAGTCCTCGTCATGCAACTCTTCAACAACGACGACGATGACTCGATGACTGGATGAAACCTAATATTCTGAACCAAACCGCTTTCGTTTTCTATATTGAAAACACCGTGTTCAATCGTTTCCGACCATTTTCACCCTTTAACTCATGTGTGTGCACCTCAACTGAACCAACATCCATTTCGGATATTTGCTCGCTCCTTAACTTACAGCAGTATCCAGCTCCGGCCCTGCGTCCTTCACTCGATCAGCAAGAACGCAGGGAATAGCTAGCATAATTAACTACTACTACAACTAATCATATAGGGTAAGTACCAATAATAAACGGGAAAAAAAAAAACAAAAAAAAGTTTCTTCGTCTGCTCATCTGCTATCTCAACACTGTCAGCTCCTCGAAAGGTTTCAACCCATTTCTGTCCAAAAAAAAAGTTTAAGCTTCAAACAGTTTCCGTCCAAAATTACCGACGGTTTAAGCTTCAACCTGTTTCTGTCCTGATCCGCGAGGCAGGCACAGGGCGCTACAAGAACACGGACTGCTGCGGGTTGACGACGATGTGGCGCAGCGGGTTGGTGACCTCGCCGCCACCGGCGTGCTTGACGAACTCGGCGGGCGTGAGGAAGCTGCCGTGGCAGACGCACACGATCCTCACTTCCTCCCCTTTCCTGTACTTGTACAGGAACCCGTCGGTCTTCCGCCCTCCGCCGCCGGGGCCTTCCGCCGCCTTGTACGACACCATCGGCATGTCCTCCGCCATCGTGTTCCGGAGCTCGGCCGTGCTCTCCGTCCGCAGCGTCGTCAGCGACCGCAGCGTGCGCAGTGGCGGCGTTGGCGGGGCCGGCTGCTGCTGTTGCTGCTCGTGGCCGGCCGGGGAGACGTCGGACGACGGCCTTCCTACGGTGGTCGTTGCCTCCTTCGGGACAGGAGAGCTGCTGCTGCTCTGCCCGACGCTCACGGCGTCCGATGACGGGGAGCGGCCGCCGCCGGGGCTGCTCGCCTCCGCTCGGCGATCCGTCAGTCCTGCAGTCAAGAACAGAGGCAAAGGTGTTTCAGAGGAAAATTTCAGTGACTGCATTAGCACTGATGAGGAATACTCTGACATGCATGTGATAATGTTTGATCAAAATTAACAAATGTGAAGTTCCATCGCACTGAACTGAACTTTTTGCCGATGGACAATGCATGGATAAAGTAGAGCATACTACACACCAGCACAGACAATGATTAGCCCCATAATCACCCTTAATGCTACCTAATGACTCTAGTACTGCCTATCATAGTATGCAGATTTAACTATATCTGGTCTAGCATCTTAGCCCTGGTGTAAGCATCATGAACTGCAAACTACGATGGTGCTGTGCGTGCACATCAAATAACCCTGAAATGCTGTGTGTGCACATCAAAGAAGCCTGAAACTGACAGCAATCGAAGCAAACACTAGTACTACAAGCAAGCAACAAGCATGACCTGATGATGTCTCGATGCATCATGCATGTATCTTTGTCAAAGATACTAGCGCTGCATTGCGACTGCACAAGCCAACATCTCAAAATTTTCCGAAACTGACAGACAGAACAAGACGACTTGGACATGGCAAGCAAAAATTCATTCCTATGCCTATGCGTGTCTGTGTCGCAAATCCCAAAATCAGTAACAAAATGGCTACTTCTAAACGGAGGAAAATCATCATGAACATGCACGGACACAGGTACATATATACTACATGTCGTCGTCAGAATACGAATCAACTGAAAACACAAACAAACCCACAGCTAAAAAGATCCATGTGTTTGTTGATGAAACCTGATGCACCTAGATCTCTCTGCCCATGCATCATCAAGAACAAGCTACTAGCAACGAACACAAGCAAGTGAGCACAATAAAACAGTGGAGATCAATCAATTATCACCTTGCTGCGGTCGGCTTGGCGTTGGCGAACCCGTGGTCGTCAAGGCGGCGACGGTACGGCGGAGCTGGAAGCCGGTGGGCACGGTGTGCTCAAGCCCTTCGTCACGGCCGGCGGCGCCACCACCACCAGCAGCCGCCGGAACTGTCCTGCCCGAGTTCATCGAGTTCCGGCGCTCGAGGCGCTTGCGCTTGGCCTCGAGACGTCGCTGGCTCTGCATGGCGCGGCGGCGGAGCCGGTCCTCCATGTACTCGGTGGGGAGAGAGGAGGTGCGGAGCAGCTGCTGGTCCGGGTCCGGCGGCGGCGACGCGGTAGCGGGGGCGGCAACGGCAGCGGCGTCCTGCGCCCCGCCACAGCTGGTGGCAGCAGCTGGCAAGGAGCAGATCGAGGCGATGGAGGACGAGCGATGGAGCCGCAGCCTCTTGCCGTCCTGCGACGGGTCGGCGCCGAAGCAGCCGCCGAGGGACAGGCCCAGGCTGAGCTCGATCTCGTCCGACTCACCGCCGGCACCTGCGACGGCGCCGCCACCACCACCAGCTGGCGCTTGCCCTCCATCCCGACCAAACCCTCCCAGGAAATCCCTAGAAGCCATGGGTCTCGTCTGCGCCGGACACCGCCTCTTCCCACGGATTCCCCGAGGAAGAAGAAGAACCAAAATAAAATTCAGGTACAGAGAAGACACCAACCAACGATTTACGTTCTTCTTGGGCTCGGCCAGCACCAAACAGCACCAGATTTCTCAGCTAGGAAAAGAGAAAGAAAACAAAAACAGCTCCCCACGACGCAAACTGCCTCGTCATCACAGAATTCACGCTCAACATGCCCCAAGCGCCATAACATTGCAGCGGACAAGAAACCCAAGAATTCGGCGTCCTCTGCTCCAAATCTCACGTCTGAAACCGAGACCAGGAGCACAACACGGCAGAGCAGAGGAAGCCGAATTCGGGGAGTAGGAGGGAGAGAGCAGAACAGGGCTAGTGAGAGAGCAGCAGAGCAGAGGCGACCTTCGTGCCCCCCTCTAATCTGCTTACAGCTTGCTCGTTGCGCCCCCGCTAAAGAAAAAAAAGAGGGTTTTCGCAGATTTTTTTTTCCCCGGCATAAATGGGAGCTGAAAATGGTTTTTGTAGGGGAGCTAGTCGGATGGGACTACGAGCGCACGGCAGCCAGCCACGTGTCGGACAACGGGACACGTGTTGGTTCGTTCGGAGCCGAGAGCAGCCTGCGCGGGGCTCATCCCGCTGCGGCCCGCTGGAGAGAGGGGGGCTGCAGGCAGAGGCGGATCGCTGCGTTTCGGTCTAATCTGCTTAGAAAGTGCTCTTGTCGCGGCCCCTTTTTGATAAAGAAAAATTGGAAAAGGCCAAATTATTTTGGCCGGCAAAATGGGAGCTGAAAAAAATGGTTTTTTTTATAATCCGGATCAGTTATTGCTGGAGCTCGGAAATTAAAACTGGAACTTACGAGGGAAACCGCAATGGCAGCCAGCCACGTGTACGGAAATAATAACAAGAATTACGAGCATCATGGCTTATAGTTGGTGTTTTTTGTTCATCATGTCATTTACGAGCCGAGCCGGAATGCAGGGGGCTGCGCGGCTCATCTTTTAAATTTTCAAATAAATTTGCTTGAGGGCTGGGGGCTTATTAACAAAATGTTTTTTATATTTTAATAGGCTTTAGATCGGGGAACAATTGTGAACTAAATAAGGAAAAAAACATGGCACATTTGCATAGAGCGAAACGCTAAACGCATTGTTGCAAATGGTAACAAATAAAAATCCCATTATTTACATTTCTGTTGGGAAAATATGAGATAAACGAAGTTGGGGCCAGAGCCGCGTACAGCATCGACGCACACTTTGGTCGACTCGACTTAGCGGCTGGCGGCTCGCGGCCACCACCCCAGAGACGGCTTTGAGGGACCACGTAGGGGCAACTGGCACCCAACGAAACAGCTGCAACTTGCCGCGCCTCCGGGTCCCACAGTGTCGCGCCGGGCCTACGCAGCAGCGACACGTCTCGGGCATCCGCTTTTAAAGCCCCGCGCGGGGACCGGGGGGCTACGTGTGTGCGCAGGCCGCCGCATCGCGCGCCACGTGCCGCGTCGCCGCACGCCTCGTGTGAGCCCCACGACAGCTCACTGCCTCCGAGGCCAACTTGCCGGGTCGCCAGGCAGGCCCCTCGGGAACGACGCTGCACCCACGTCCCACTTTCAATGACGCGTGGGGCCTCATACGGCACGGGACCCACTGGTCGGTGGTCGGGCCTCGCGGCGGCGGTGTGGCTGGTTGGCGTGCCGTGCCGTGCTGCGGCTGCGGCGGATAGATCCCCATTTTACACGCCTCGTTTGGATGACAGTGGGTCCGCGTGGTCCGGGACCCAGAAATCGGTGGGTGGGTTCCGTGCGTTTGGGAGTTTGGCGCGCTTTTCTGCTGGAGATGGACGGCCACGTCTTGCTGTCTCGTCCGCGTTGCATGACACGTGGGCCCGCATCGTGCTGGGTCCCGCAAGTCGGTGGGCGGGCGGTCCTGTCGTGACGCCTGCGGTTGGAGTGGGACACGTCACTCCGGGTAGGGAGGGTGACGGCGACGTACTGGCGCGCCGTGTCCAGGTGTCGGGCTGCGGCGGCGCGGGGCAGAACGGACGGCAGCTATGGAGCCCGGCTGTCCCCCCCGAGTGTGGGACCCGCGGAACAAGTGGATCGGCGGATGGTGGCATGCTTGTGGCCCCACTGCCCTGGTGTCGCGCGGATCGTCTGTGGGCGTGACAAATGCGGTTGTTTGAGTAGCTGATTGCAGCATTGGTCGTGTGAGCGTGACGGGTCGTGAAATGTGAAGGTCTTCGCCCATTATCATCACTGAGAGACGAAGGACACATTTCTCTTTGTTATATGATGGGAAATGTAAACACTAGAAAAATTCATCACCGAGAGAAGTTTCTCTTTGTTTAGTTAGTAAAATACTAGAAAAATTCCTAAGAGGGTTTTGGGTTCGACTACCATAATACACTTTTTTGTTTGTATTTAATAATTATTGTTCATCATCATGATTAACCAAGCTCAAAAAAGATTTATCTCACACTTTTAAGTTAAATTGTGCAAAATTTTTTTTTACTAACATTTAATACCCGACGCATGCGTCGGTAGATAAGATTCGATGTGGTGAGTGCTATAAGCACTTTTTGGGTTCATTTTTTTATCAAAAAATGGCCTATGTATACTTGGTAAAAGTTCGAAAGGTTTTTTACTAATATTTAATACTACATGCATACGCCTGTAGAGATTCGATGTGGTGAGTGCTACAAGTATTCTTTTGGGTTCACTTTTCTTGATCTAAAACAGGGCCTACGTTTACTTGGTAAAAAGTTTGAAAGGTTGACTTTAACATTGAGATGAAATCATATACTCACTTCGTCACACAAAACATGCAATTCTCACTTGCTTAGAAGTCAACCGATTCCAACTTTGACTAAATTATATAAAGGGACATTTGTCTCGTAGGACACACCTAAAGTGACACTTTTTGGCGGCGGACGTCGCCTTTCTCCATATTTGTCAAAACTCATTGTCGTTATTTGATGTAATTTTACCCATAGACACCGAGAGCGAAATCTCACCACACAAAATTTTATAATAATTTTTGTTTGAGACATAAATATTAATATTAATTACCACAAACTTGGCAAACTTTAGTCATGTTTTTATAACAAATACATTCACTTCGGTCTTATTGAAAGCTTAACAAACGCCATATGGTCCCAAACACTGGATTGACCGGATTACAAGTTTATAGCACTCATAAGTGCCGCTCTGTTCTTCTAGCATTCATCTACACATAAATCTACCTCGACAGAATGAAACTGAAAAAAACAGGCAACACGTTTTTTTAAAACAGGCGACACGATGGCACGCAGGTCCCAAGTGTTTTGGGGCTGAGGGAGTACAATTTTGAACGAGACGGTATTTGATTTTGAAGGTACTCGTCCTTTCTAGATATAGATTTTGTTATGAACTTAGATATACAGGATGCTCAAAAAAAGAACTTAGATATACACTTTTTGTACACAATAAAAGTAATGCATTTAGAAAAATAAAATATCTTATAATTTGGATGGATGGAGTAAATGCACTTTGATACCCTATACTCACCGATCCCAGCAAAGCATTAGCAAATCGAGCTCGTATTTCGTCCAGGTCACGGAGCATTGTGACAGAGATTAGTTAAACGATGTGGTGCTTCCAAAAATCGGATAATGACACGTTGGTGTCGTAGTCCACATACTTAGATACCCCCCGCATCAAAAAGGTCTACTCCGTAGATAAGAACTAGGCATGCATATCAAAGAAACACACAAGCAAGTCCCCATCTCATGAACCCCCGGATAAGCTTAAGCTCAATAGCTATCTTGACGTTATGCAGCCACCATTTGCAATTCGCTAACTGACTGGGCCGCAAACCACCACCAATGATTGCTGCATCCTGTGTTTAGTGTGCACGCACGTACTCTGTGTAGACTGAGAGAGACCACAGGCACACGCGGCGGCACACCAGCGGGCGTCCGCAGCCGATCCAGAAAATCCGCGAGGCGGGGAGCAGAATCTTGGGGATATCGATCTCGTACGATGTTGGCCACAGAGAGAGAGAGAGAAAAAAAAAGAAAAAAAAAAATCTTCGGCGATTTGACGCTGTCAGTGTCAGATTCAATAATTTAGCGGCGCCTCGGCGTGGCGTGGCTTCCCGCGGTTGGGTTGGTCGCGGCAACTTGCGCTCGGTGTTGCGCTGCCAGCGAGCTCACCTAAACAAAAAAAAGGCACCGGCTTATTTGATTTTTAGCAAGTGGAAAGGTTGCTTTCCGACGCTACTACTAGCTGGCATCTTATCTTATAGTTTGATTTGATGAAATATGCGGGTTCACGGTTCCGAATTTCGGTTTAAAAATTAAAATACGTGATCTTTGGTCCTATCGGCTGATAAATGAATACAGGTTTCATTTTTTTTATTCGGTTCAGATGTTATTTCACATTTTAAAATTTTTAGTAAAAAACATTAAGAAGCTTCGATTCTATGGTATATCTCACATAAATGAAAATATGTTTTATGATCAATCCTAGTTATTCGGTATCATAAATGTGGATATTTGTTTGAATATTTTTTTTTTTTTTTTTTGAAGCATAGTCAAACCTAAAACTTTTAAGCTTAAAGGAAAACGAGAACGCCGCCTACCACTTAACGTTATTACCTTTTTGAGGCGTAAAGAGAACCCCTTGTAATATATTTAGTCAAACCTAAAACCATGAGTTGTAAAGAGTGTATTAGACCATGATAGAGGGCGTGCGTGGTACACATCAATTTACTGTTTAATTGATGAAATGTTATTCCTTCTATCTCAAGTTATGGCATTTAGTTTTATATATTTTAACTTAAGCTTCCTAAAGTCTTAAGAAGAAATATATCAACATCCGCAATTTCAAATGAACACATTTGGAAATAAACATATCCATATCTACAGTTTCAGAAATAAAACATTTTCAAGTCCTATTTGGAAAATTTAATAAAATCATTTTGATCGATGTTGGGGTTTTCTATATATAATCATGATTGAAGTTAGAGAAGTCTGATTTAAGGCAATAATGATAAAGTGAGTTATTTTTTCGAACCAAAGCGAGCTAGTTGTACTCATATCACGCACAAGTTGATGACGATCCACAAATCCAACAAAAGATGCCACACCACAGGACGATATGTTTATCCATGCATTTATTTCTCGATAGTGATAGTGATGTTTACCGTGTCTAACTAGCCGCATGCTTTGTATAAAAATGAATAAATTAATTAATTAATAAAATAAAGTCTGATCCCAACACGCAACTAGCAATACAATAACCGGCCACGATTGTTGGACAAAAGCCTGCGGTTTTTTGAAAATAAAGGGCAAGTTGCCATGCCGATCCCTTGCTGCATCTCGGCGTAGCGTGTAGGGATCAACTAACTGTTTTGCTAATGGCCAAGTTGCAGCTCATGATGAAATCCGTTGTTAATTACTAGTGCAAATAAGTACACTACTAACTCTCTCTCTCACACACACACACAGAGAGGAGCAAGTTGATCAGGTTCGTGATGATGCGCGTCATTGGTAAACGACCTGACGATCATTTAGTTAGAAAAGTTACTGATGATGCTAAGACATGATCTATATATATACGTGTACTCGTAAAAGGCAGCACGGGAGAAAAAGGTCCACACACGGCACATTCCTTGACCACAAACGCACAAGCCAAATTGCACAAGTTGGGAGCAGAATATGTATTTCCCTTGCCGCCTATTAACCTTTCTACATCTCGATCCCTCTCTCGCTCGCCTCAAGATCTAGATAGAGAGGGGACACGCATGATGCATATGTAGCCCCAGTACATGCATACTCCTATGCCCCAGCGTGTGATAGTTTATGTTATCCACCGACCACTATTCAGTGTCGCCACGACGCCAATTTGCTGCCTCCTCTGCCACTAATTCGGCGCGGCAGCGTGTCGTGCGTCCGTGCATGCACCTGAGCCGATACAATACGTGCAACTTGCTGGTCTGTGTGCGCATAATTCATCTGGACTAGTACTTTTGTGTTCCCACGCACTCCCTTTGGGGAATTATATACCGATCATCGGTTTAGGATTTTCATCCGTTTAATCTTTTAACTTTGTTCATGAGCTAGATGACACAAATAGTAAAATAGATCTTTATTAAAGTTCCATACAACACTTGAAAAACATTTAGGTAATGACTTTATTACCCCAAATGTTTGTAACACTTGCAAACCAAGGTGTTGTAATGTTTGTCACACCCTTCCTGCTTAATGAAAAACGCGCTATGACAATATCTAAAAAAAACTTTACAGCTATCCGTTATTTTGTCGCCCACACCCGTCGCTCCGTCCCCACGTGTTTTCCACCTCTCTCTCCCTCTCTAGAGAGAGCCCAACAGTTGCGTTGGGATAGGCGAGCCCCCCCCCCAACACACACACACACACACAACGCCGACCATTGGCGGATCGATCCGTCAAGTTCGACATCGACGATAGCAGATCTGGCGAGTTAGTCTGCTGTCCTCTTGGATCTTCGAGGTAGGGCTTCCATGAGCTCACACTATCATCTCCCCAAACTCTAGTGGGTTTAAAAGAAAGGTTTAGGGGGGAGAAAGGCTGGCCAAGCGATGAGATGGTTGGAGGGTGATTAGGAGTCGTAATGGCGATGGAAGTGGGGGTTGGTCGTACCAGGTCAGGGCGGGGAAACTCTGACAAGGTCGAGCTCCGGTGAGGGGGGAGTAGGCGGGGACCACAGGAGAGCTAGTGTTTGTTGCTTAGCAGGGGAGCTCCGACCAATTCCTAGCACGTTGTGGCGACAAGACAAGGAAGCGGAAGGGCAATGGTCACCGGTGGGGAGATGAGAAAGGGGGCGGCACAACGGCCATGTGTTAGCCGTGTCCTAACATTTGATCGTCTGAAATGTCTTGTTCTGTTACAAATTACCGGTCAAAGTGCCACTTCATAGCTATGACTATCGGCCGATAGATCCTACTATATCCTCAGCCTGCTAACAGGGCGGGGCAAAACGAGGGTTTTGGGGTGGGTTCTAATATGGAGTGTGTACAGCGGGTTAAAACGGGTTTGTCTATGTTGCGGTGCGGGGCTTGGCGGGTATATTTATCTTGCGGGGGGGGGGGGGGGGGTGGGGGGGTTGGGACTTGGGGCATCTCCCGTGAGTGCTCTTGGTTGGAGAAGGAGAAGACGGCCGCCGCCAATGGGGCGGGGGGGTGGGGTGGGTTGAAAGCGGATCATTTTATGGGGCGAGGCGGGGCGGGTTGGGAAGATTGTTTTATGGAGCGGGGCAGGGCGGTGAACTGATTTCTTATTTGCGGGGTGGGGCGGGTTTGGCTGGGTTTGCCCCCACTGTATATCCTGTCCTTGTCAGTCCGATTGCAACCTCTACACGCGCGCCGCGGTAACTATACATGGTATTAACTGTGCTGTGTATGCACCACACAAAGTTGGTATTTTTTCCCTTTCTGTGTGTGAAGCAGACAGTGCATGGTATTTACTGTGCATGCACCAATGTTTGGTCACGGTCTTTTTCCTTTGAAGTGAAGCGGACAGGGACAGTGCATGTATGCACCACGGAGAGGAGAACAGCAAGTTGCCGTGCGCGTGCGCCTGGACAGGTTATGCCTTGTGTGGTTGCTGGTCTGGCCGTGCCCGTGTGCGATGTGACATTGACGCGGACGAAATATCTCATGGCCGCGACGCGCCAGGTGCGGAGCGGAGGCGCGACGACGCAGCCGAGCTTTTTGGGAACAAAAACATGTGTCGCCCCGGGGGAACGAGGCGGATCGCGGCCGGATTTGATGCCCATGCCCGCGCCGCGCGGACGGACAGCGTGAAGCGATGTGTAGCGCGTGGCGAAGGGCGCTGTGGCCCGGCCCAAAAAAAAGGACAAGGGCTTGTCTCCTCCAGGTGCCAGTTCTGGATCACGGCCCACAAAATACTTTTGAATCGAAGTCGAATCAGAAAAATCGCTATGCAAGTAGACAGCTTTGGAGAAGACTGCACAGCAAAAGAGTAGCACCGATCTTGCAGGGTGAGATACTCAGATGAACTTTTGCAAGACAACTGCTCTCCACTATTCATAACATTACCAGCCAAAAAGACACCACAGTTGAACTTACCAACTGCGCCAAAATGCAGCCCATGCCAAAGTATCTAGACATGCCGGACTCTCTGGTATTCCTAGTTCCTAGGACATGGATGTATGCTCACTGCTTTCGTTTCATCATTTCATGGACTGCAAGATGAAGAAAAAAATCTACGAGGCTGCAGGGCCTGGTTGCCTGGGGCCATTGCTGCGCTCAACCCTCCCGTTCCCGTTGTTGTTGTTGGGGCGTCGCTGTTGGTGGCCATTCCCAGAGTAGCCGTTGCCGTTCTGGTGGTAGCTGTTGCCGTTCTGGTGGTAGCCGTTGTTCTGAGGGTAGCCGTTCCCTTGCGGTCCTCGGCCACCCCGGCCTGAATAGTCGTTCCTTGCGTTATCTCCATCGTGGTAGTAGCCATTATTCTGACCGCCCCACTGCCGCTTGTAGTTGTCCCCATGGTAACCACCTCTGCCAGACTGGAACCTACTCCCAACGCCATTGCCATTGTCATCCCAATGGGTGACGACACCATCCACAACTGAAACAAAAGAGGAAACGAAGAAGCACCTCAGTTGAATTCAAACAAAAATGAGCACAGGCAAACACCAGCTCAAGATAAGGCTAGATAATTATATCGTCAAATGATAGGCACTGAAAAGACCGAATAATGGTAACATGCTGGTGCTAGAATTTTAACCATGACAAAGAAAATCTAGGGAGTTGCAGATGAGCCAGTTCGCAGTGTATGGAAATATTTAGCAAAAGAATAAACAATCCAGAATTTATGACAACCATCATCACCAAGGTTGGAAGGTCCAGGTACTCAATTTATAGTGACAGGTCAGGGTGCCATTACTTTTACAGAGCCACCTATCTTTACAGCGAACATGTTTAGGCAGTATGACAACAATTATCAATCAAAACATGCTAATTCACCTAGACTTATGTAGATCAGAATGCCTGCTCACCTCGAGTTTTGGTTCTTTTCTCCTCAACATATGATTCTCTTTTTCCAAAATAAACCGTAGAAGCCTAAAAAAAGGAAATATAATTATTTCTAAATACTGTGAACCATTTCCATTCAGTTATTCCACAGTCCATGGACATCCTTCAGCATATAAGTCAAAACAGCATAGATAAATGTTCTCCAGCTAACTAAAACTACTTCAATCATGTAGCTTACAAACTACAGATGCCAAGCAAAGTAACCAAATGCATGAATGGAACTGAAAAATTTAACTGCAAAAATGCACTGAAAAGTCAACCAGACAAGAGTAGGCAAACACACCTCAATTGCTGCTAACATGGATTGTTGAGATTCAAATTCAACAAAGCCAAAGCAAAACTGATCAGGCTGCAACAACATGAAGAAAATGTCAACAAGAATGGAAATTAATGTGCATCCCAATCCTTAGATTCTTTTTTAGTTTGAGAAATTTTATCAGTTGATCCATCACCATTTCATTCCTCTTTTGCACATAATTAGTATAAACAGGATGAATGGGCCATCCCACCAAAATTCATAGAATCACCCTAATGATGCTTGAACCCCTCAAAACCAAACACCCATAAGCCTACAACTTAAACTAACCTGGCATTTGACTTGTATGCCACGAGATTTAATAGCACCAAACTTGCTGAACTCTTGTTCAACCATTTCAATGGTTGCATCGAAAGGCAAATTCTTGACAAAAATTGAATACCCTGGCTCTGAAAAGCAAGGTAGTGTTACAGTTCAGAAGAAAGCCCATTCTTTCTTCGTTCCTTTAAAGAAAGAATTGAAGTAGAGAAGAGAAACTAACCATCAGGGGATTTCTTTTTAGAAACAGTTTTATCGCCTGGGAGGGCATTATCAGTAGCATGAGCAGGTTTTGAAGGTGATGACACATTTTTCTCCACATTTTGAGATGCCTTTGGCTTTGGATTGGGTTTGGTGGGTCTGACTGCTGGGGCAGGCTGCGTACTCTCCCTCATGGTTTTAACCTGTACTCACCAACAACAGACAATACAAATAAATATGCCAACATGCAATTCACCAGATGATTAAATAAAGGCAACATAACAACCCAGTCAGTTGAAATTAGATACTTCCTTTTCATAACAGTAAAATAAAAGGTATATGAAGGTTAAGGTAAAACTCACAATTGATGCATAAGTCTTCCTAGTTACTTCCTTTTCATCTGACAAAGGAGGAGCTGGAGCAGACTTCACAACTGGTGCGGCAGGAGCTGGAGCAGCCTTCTCAACTGGTGCAGGAGAAGCTGGAGCAGACTTCTCAACTGGTGCACGAGAAGCTGGAGCAGCCTTCTCAACTGGTTCGCGAGAAGCAGGAGCAGGCTTCTCAACTGGTGCGCGAGAAGCAGGAGCAGGCTTCTCAACTGGTGCGCGAGGAGCAGGAGCAGGCTTCTCAACTGATGCGCGAGGAGCAGGAGCAGGAGCAGGCTTCTCAAAATCCTCGTTAACTGCTTTCTGAGCAGTAACAGTTGGACCATTTTTAACTGGGGAAACAACATTTGCAGAGGTGCTGACGACTTCACCATTTGGCAGGGTGGTAATCTGTGTGCTTTTATTATCATGGTTAGCTACAACTTCCTTCACCTCAGTTGAAATCCAGGTAAGTCTGAACATATCATTCAAAACATAAAAGCCTCCATTTTCCTGTGGAGCAAGAAAGAATGACTGTGTGAACTTCTGTTTCACAGCATCCGTTGTAAAATATCCAGCAACCAAAATGAGCACTCCATTCACATGGGATGGCTGTGCATCAACAGTCTCTATCTCTATCAAAAAGTTAGCAAAGTCTGTAGACAAAAGTTGCTCCTTGATACCCTGTTCAAACACATAAATAAATTGATCAGCCCATCAGGCAACATAGGGAAAAAAAAAGCTATGACTGATTTTATACAAGATAAACAATAAATCAGAACTAAAAATCATAATTGCAGCACAAGTCCATGCTCCACCCATTTACTTGTTATATACCTACATTTAATTCACTTGTTACTTCTATACATATATAGGCATTGCCAAGTTTGTTCAATTAGAAACCATGAATTAATCGAGACAGGAGCCTTGGGAGAGTTTGGTTTGATCTATGGAGTGGCTTATCACCTCTCTTCTTTTCTAGTTTAGGAAATGGAATGGGCTCATCCATCACCACCTCATATATAAAAAATATAGGAATCATCGTAAAAGAACAGTTTGTTGGCCATAATATACTGTAGTAGTTAAGCCTATCGGCCATATATTTGATTAGCTACTAAAGTACTAAGGCAGATATGAAACATGTCATCAAAATTTACATTCTGAAATTGAAACCACACAAAACTTCCATATTCCAAAGTTCCTAAAATCCATTGATAAGCACTAGCATCATGGTGCTGTAGAGAACTTACATCAATTGTGGTTACATACACCATTTTCCCATTAGAATCTGTTCGACCAAGAATACTTGAGTCATTATAGAACTTGTAGGTATCCTCTCGTGTGTAACGAAGAGTTTGGTAGTATTGTTTAACAAATGCATTAGCAACCTGTAAGAGGAAACATCATTACTTTCAGTCCAACTCTGAGATTATTGACAATGTAAGTGATAATTATAGGGTAGGAAAAAAAATACCACTTGTGGAGTAAAGTTAGTAGCTGGGCTCCCAGCTTCCAAGGCCATTGCTGCACAAGGTATAGCAAAATTAGTACTTAAGCGCCTTTGGAGTGGATTGTTAGGAGATGCACGATTATCAAGTGTGATGAAAAGATAACCAAGAACCAAGAAAAGATCCTATCTAGTTTACCAGGCACCCAAGTAGGAAGGTTACTGAAACATTGACAAAAGAAACAGTAAGCAACCCCAAGTTAAATCATCCAACAACCTATGTAAGTGTGTAGTTACCATCTCTTTCTTCATCAGAAAGGTCAGGGAAGACAACTTAACAAAGCCATACCCATAGACATATAGAAATAGACATTTGATGAAAAAAAAAAAAAAAAGAACTTTCAACAAAGGAAATTTAAGTAAAAAGAAAGTCAGTAATTAGGTCTTACTATGCATATTGTACAAACTTCGGTCACACAAAAAGATATAAATGTTGTTGAGTTTGACCAGAAGTTCGGTGCTGTCTGCCAAATGCCAAACAGAAGTACAAAACGGCAGGAGACAGCACAATGATAGTTCATGAATTCACGTTTCCTTCTTAATACCCTTACACCACATTGCGCATTTTCATACAATACTGGGAGCTGACGCTATCTTAGCAACAAATCAAACAGAGACGAATAAAGTACCCCAATACCCCCAATAGCTCACTGTTATCCAACATAAATGTCCACCTTTTTCACCAAAAGAAACAAAATTTTCAACTAATCCAACCTTTTTCACCACAAAAAACCTAAATTTCATCTAATCATACACGGGTGTAGGAAAGCAAGAGGATCTGATCGTTTTTCACCACAAGAAACATAAATTCCATCTAATCCTACACAGGTGTGTGAAGCAAAAGGATATGAAGTCATGACGTCATCAGAACACAACCAAAGACTCCGGCCTGAACCGCGGACACGAATTCCAATCTACTAAACCCTCGATTGCAAAATAATCACCCTACGAAAGAAACTACCCCTACCCCACCCCAATTCGCAATCTACAGCAACTGGATTCCGAAGTATAATCTCGCTACTAAAACAAGGAACCACCACAGTCGAGACAACCCGATCGCCACTAGTACACACAATCAAACCTATTGGGAGGGATCGAGAAGCATTGAAAAGAGGGAAGAGAAAGAAAGGGATGAAAACCTTGGGAGCTGGACGGCCCACGGAGACGGCGCCGCCACGGGACGACGCCGCCGCCTTCGCCTGCGACGGAACGGGCAAAACCCTAGCGGGTCGACGCGAGGCGTGGCGAGTCGGCGGCGTGAACAGAACTAGAAGCGAGCCGCGGAGGACGGGGCGGGCGTCAAACGGGGGCGTGGAAGGGTTTATAGCGAGGCGAAACAGGACAAGAGGGTTTCGAAATCGAAAAGGGTTTAGTGAGGCGGGCTACCAGAGAAGCTACCATGTTTCTCTGACGTGTGGGACCACATCTAACTTACCATGGGCTGCGGCTACACGCCTGACGGAGAGGTGCGGTCGCCGTTTCATTTGCTTGCCAGAATCCCAGTCACATGGGCCCTAAATTGTCATGTTAGGCTTTAGGCCCGTTTCATTTTTTTTCTGCCGGTCCCAAAGCCTTGCCACGGTCCCCTCCAACCCGCGCCCTGCCGCCGCCGCCGTGCCCGGCCAACCGCCGCCGCCGTGCCCGGCCAACCGCCCCGCCCTCGCCCTCACCGTCGTCCCCATCCTGGACGAAAGCCACATTCAGGTGTTTGACGGAATGCCCATGAGGCCAATAACCACATCCGTGAATCATCAACAGCTTGTCCAACGGGCTGTTTTTTTTTGCGAAGGGGCTGTTGCATTCCCTTGCTTCCCAAAGGAGCCCTTTTTCTTTTAAATACTTTTGCAGTGATGCATGTGCGTGTGTCATGACTGTGGAATAGCGCACACCACTTGGTCGACATGTGCCTCAACGCCAACAGATGGGTGAGAAATTGTCTCAACGACCGACACAAATTGCGCTTTCACTGAATGTAGGTAATATTTATGTTGGCCCTGTTTATGTTGGCCAATCAGATGGGTGAAAGAAATTGTCTCAACGACCATCCGGAAATTGGGCTGCAAACTTGTCTGTTGGTTCTTGCTAATAGACGGGGCTTTCCCCTAAAAATTTTACAAAAAAAAAAAATACCCTTTTATGTTGGCATATGCCTTTTTTTGCTTTTTTGGGCTCCATGTTTTTGTAACTAACATTGGTTTCAATATTGCCTTTTCAGATAAATTAGCAACATCCTTTTTTAAGCCTGTGACAGCTGTCAAATTTGTGGAGGAGTTCCTGAGCATGTGTCAGTTTTAGTGTTATAGTTTAGTTATTTACGTGTAATTGATGCATGTTAAAATGATCCATGTACCTGTTGAATAGTTATTTCTTCTGAATGTTAAAATTGTGGAGGGCGGCCCTGGTGCAAGCCTGTGACCGAAAATGATTTTATCAATTTGCTTTTAGACCTTGACAAACTTTGAGACCCTGTTCTGTTGATGTGCGAACTTAGCAATGCAGATCCTTGGTTATGGAGCTTTGTACAGATTAGTGAAGATGGGTTATTCCAGTTCTGCACCATTCCACTGTTCTAATCCTCTTTGATTAGGGACAATGAACATGTCCAGGAGTTGTTCCTCTCAGAAAATGGTTATGCAATGTTGTGGTAGTAAAAAGGAAATCATATATTGAATATCTAGGCAATAGCGTTGAAGTGTATCAATGCCATGTTTGTTTGCAGCAAGCACGTACTGTCAACCACTAACACTAAAAGTTAGGCTTCAGAAAAGGTTATGCCTTTATTGGCATATCTAGCTGACTTTTAGCTAAATACAAGGAAGTCACAAGCTCCATTCTTAAGCAACCATCTTTTCATATAAATCAGTAGGTGAGATTATATCAGTGCCTGACCTTGACCTCCAGTAGAAGGTACACTTTAAAATATGTATTGCCTTTTGCTTGTTTGATTTGCATTATGAAACATCCGGTAGTGTTAGCACTGACAATATACTAGTGTCTACCAATGTGTGCAGAAGGTCTTTGATACTATTTATGATTTAGATAATTTCTATTATAAGCATGGCATATTTTGATTTTTCTTAGAAGGTTGTACAAACTTGTTTCAAAGTTGGTTTATTAAAATTGCAGGTAATTGAGTTGATATTAATTGTCACTCCATCGAGCTGATCCATCATCACTCCATCAGGAGGGTATTTTCATTATGTTATGCTGCTCTTCATTGCTGTAGGTGAGACTTTTTTGTGTGATATTACCTCATGTGACATGTTGAACACTATTGTTTAGACTTTTTTTTTTTTTTTGACAACTATTGTTTTAGACTTTAAATATTGACAAGTTTCTAGCTAAGGCAATTATTCAAGTGTATTTATTTCTTTAATTATTTTCTTGGATTCTATCTCTGAATTTGCACTTTTCATGCTTCTATATAGGTGGATTAATTTGAGATGCATTCTATACAACTTAATTTAAGATATTGTTGTTGTGAAATTCCATCTTGCCTCGGCGTTTTTGTCACATATTGTGGACTCACCCAAACACTAGAAAGGGCATGCGTGACAACCCCGCACGTTGATGGTCTTACCCTGTCCTAGGTTAAGTGTCCTAGTTAGTTTACTTTCTCTAGTTGCTTTTATCTAAGTGTAAGGTGCCTTGCTAGTTGCTTTTATCTAAGTGTAAGGTGCCTTGGATGCCAAGTTGATGAGGCTCCTTGGTGGCCAAGTTAGAAT